>PVIC010001588.1:0-89079 GCA_004025085.1 Thryonomys swinderianus
AAAAAAAAAAAACCAAAAAACAAAAAAACACAAAAAACGTACAGTCATGGCTGCAATTCTAAAAGTTCTACCAAATCTAGACATTAAGGTGAGTCTTTCTTATTATTACCCATTTCATTCCCTGCATTCAGCATATGCAACTTCTGGCTCTTGCCTAAAGGCAAAATGATCGCAAAAAGGCAAATGTTTCAAACTGATTAATTTTAACATTCACCATATTTACTGATCACATCGTGTGTGTGTGTGTGTGTGTGTGTGTGTGTGTGTGATTTCCTTCTCCCTAGTCACTGACCACTTTCTAACCACTTTCTTTAGAACAGGGTTCTTAAGCATTGTGTGCAATGTGGACTCTTTATGAGCTGCCTGGAGAATTTTTTGGTTCCTTTTCAGGAAAATACATATGAATGCATAAAATATGGTACAGTCACAAAAAAATCAATTATATTGAAATACAGTCATCAAATTATTAAGACAAATGTGTGATATAACACTACATAGGCTTTTTTATTAGTGGATTAAATAAGAGGAAATAGTGGCAAGTCTAAAACCTCCATAGGCTCAAAGTAATGATGAATACAGACAGGAATTCAAGACATCTGCAGCATCTGCCCTGTGATAGGAAACAGAATTACCCACGGTTTCTCTTGGTGCCAGTGTAGCAGGCCTGGCAACCTTACCATCTATATTTCCTTATGTGTTTTACTGCTTGTATTCCTAACCAAAAGAAATGCTTAATTTCAGTTTGAGAGCTCATGAACTTACTGGTTAAGGGGCCTTCTAACATATTTAGCCAGGCTTGGTTCTCAGTTGTAGGACCAAAGTCATAGTTTAGGGAAGAGCATGAAGCATCTCCTTACATCCCGTTACATGGCCTCGGATTAGCCAAGTCATTAGCAAAGCAATCGACACAACCCTATGGATTGGATCAGGAGACGAACAAACTACCGCTGGCTGTACTTACCGAGCACTTTGTAGCAGGCACGGTCCTAAGTATAGTAGCTGCGATGACTCATTATATTTAGCAATTACTGTCCTTGTTTTCCAAAGCGGAAAACTGAGATACCAA
The DNA here is from genome assembly GCA_004025085.1 of Thryonomys swinderianus. NCBI lineage: Eukaryota > Metazoa > Chordata > Mammalia > Rodentia > Thryonomyidae > Thryonomys > Thryonomys swinderianus. Next base: position 1,067 of record PVIC010001588.1, read on the forward strand.
GATGTTAGGTAACATGCCCGAGGTCACTCAGCTAATAGATGAGAGAGCCAGGATTTGGACCTAGGTGACCTGCAGTGCCATGTACTCCCTCTCTGTTCTGAATGCCAGAGGAATGAGATTGAAATTAAAACCTTCAGGGCCAGGATGTAGCTCAGTTGCACAGCGCCTGCCTGGAAAGCACGAGGTCCTGAGTTCAATCCCTGGTACCAAAAAATTTAAAAAATGAAACCTTCAGGCCAGAGATTTAACTCAGTGGTTCCTGTGCCTGTCTAGCAACTGTAAGGTCCCTGGTTCAATCCCCGGTAACTATATACAACAATACCAGGTGTGGTGACTCACACCCACCAGCAATCAGTACCACACACCACAATGCTCATGCCTGTAATCCCAGCACTTGGGAGGCAGAGGCAGGAGGATTGCCGAGTTTGAGACTTGCCTGAGCTACACAGAGAGCTCAGAGCCGCCTGAACTACTAAGCAAGACCCTGTCTCAAAAAAAAAAAAAAAAAAAAAAAAAAAAAAAAAAAAAGAAACCTTCAGGATGAGTCGGACTTAGATAATAAGAAAATAGAGGAAGGAGGGAGGAAAGGTAGAAAAGGAGCTGGAAGAAGAGTTCAGGCAGAGGCCATGGCCAGTGAAAGGCCTTAAGGAGGAAAGAACATAGTGAATGGAGTGTTGAGGGAACAGATGAGATGGCAAACTGGGAGCAAGAAGGCAGTGGCCTAAAAGTAAGTGGGAAGGGCCAAGCTTGCGAAGCCTTGAAAACAGCTTTATCTTCATTCCGAGGACAGTGGAAGAGTGACGATCAGCTTTCTTTCACAAAAAAATACCATGCTAGCCATAGAAGAACAGTGGGAGGGAAGCAAAAATGGAAGCAGATAATTTAGTTTGGAGGCAATCGAAGTGGTCCAAGCTAGGAGTGACAATGACTTGGACTAGGTAGTGGCCACGGGTACACAGAGAAGTGGAGAGACTTGAGAAAGATTTGGAAAAAGTTGGACATGAGGGATGATTCTGCGAGGGTAGACTGTATTTCTGTAAGATGGCCACGATTATACCTCTCATCCTACCTACTCTCTCTTCAATAGGACCTTGACCTTGCTTCCATTTAGAGACAGGCTCCTATGCTCTTCCCCGAATCTGACCCCGCTTGTGTGATTTCTGGAGCTACAGCACAGAACGCAATGCAAATCCTATCTGGTTCTTTTAGTCACTCTCTTAGAGCCCCGAGCGCCTGAGCATAATGCCCTGAGCTACCGTGAGACCCAAACTAGGCTTGCAGAGAGACTGAGGCTACGTGAAGAGAGATATCCAGCCAGCCTTCAGCTTTCCCTATAGTCCCCAAGGCAGTCAGTGGCTGTCTAACTCCAAGAAAGAGAGTGTGAGAGAGAGAGAGAGAGAGAGAGAGAGAGAGAGAGAGAGAGAGAGAGAGAGAGAGAGAGAGCGAGGGAGGGAGGGAGAGAGAAGGAAGGAAGGAAGGAAGGAAGGAAGGAAGGAAGGAAGGAAGGAAGGAAGGAAGGAAGGAAGGAAGGAAAGAAAATAGTTGGTTTATGCCACTAAATTTTGAAACTGAAACCTTCCTCCCTTACATTCAGCCCCCACCCTCTGCCAGTTATCCTGTTATAACCTTCACAAGGGAGACTGAACATTCTCAGACTGGGTTGTTTATGAGAGACCCTGAAAGTTGATGACACATGGAAAATGGCTCTTCGATATGTTATCTCTGCAATTTTAATTACCCAGCCCAGCGGTTTGCAAACCTGAGAGGGATTAAAAAAAACAGATTCTCAAATTCTACCCTGGAATCACAAAACCAAAATCTTCTAGAAATAGTAAACCACTGACCTATCTTACTCTCTGACATTATCTTTTACCTTTATATATGATGATTATATTTATATTCTATTTATATACCCCAACATAGCAAGACAAATTAGAAGATAGATCTTTTAAGAATTTCAAATTTTATTAATCTGACTGACTTGGTCATCTGAATAGCAAAAATATTTATTAAAGATCATTCTTTTAGGCCAGAGGTTTAGCTCAGTGGTTCCAGTGCCTGCCTAGCAAGCACAAGGTCTCTGGTTTGATCCCCACATATAACAATACTGGGCATGGTGACTCACACCCACCAGCAATCAGTACCTCATACCACAATCCCCGGCCTGGTGGCTCACCCCTGTAAACCCAGCACTCAGGAGGCAGAGACAGGAGGACTGCTGAGTTTGAGTCTTGCCTAGGCTACATAGTGAGCTCAGGGTCAGCCTGAACTACAAAGCAAGACCCTGTCTCAAAAAAAAAAAAAAAAAGAAAAAAAGAAAAGTGAATCTCCTGAGACAGAGATATTATGGCAACAATGGGTAGGTCCGAATTTGATTTTCTTACAGAAAAGCATGTTATATGATAAAAATCCAAAAGTGGCTTGGAAGGATTATATAGCATTGAACTAGCTTGGGGAGTGAGGGGATCTAATTATATTTACTTTGACATGTGTCAAAATCACTTTTAATTAGATTTAATTATTAAAAAAGGAAACCATAAACCATGCTGAAAATAGAAAAAGAAAAAAACATACTTAAGTTCCTGCAGAAGAAGAAAATACAAAGTAAAAAAAAAAAATGTGTCAGAAGGGCTGGGCTGTGATTCTTCCAAGGGTTCTAAGGAAAATCTGTTCACTTGCATTCTCTAGCTTCTAGACCAGTGACGGTGAACCTTTTAGAGGTTTCATTGATGCTGACATCCTGCTGAGGCATGTGTGCCGTAGGTCGGCCTCCACTATTCGAGAGGCTGCTAGCTTTCCTCAGTCTTTGTCTTCAAAGCCAGTTTAGTCCTCTCCCTCTCTTCCTCCTCCTTTCCCTTTCTCCTCCTGCCTCCCCCTCCCTGTCCTTGTTCTTATCCTTCTCTGTATCACTCCTTCTTTTTTCCTTCCCTTTCTCCCTTCCTCTATCCACCCACAACTCCCACCTCTGCTTCTGTATCACGTCTCTGTCAACCACTCTCTTATGAGGACCCTTGTAACTATTGTGTCTTGCCATGGATATTTTCCATGGCAAGAACAATGACATCTGTGAAGTCCCTTTTACTATGTAAGGTGACATATTCACAAGGCCTACAGATTACGACATGACATCTTTGACAGGTCATTATTCTAACTACTAAAATTGTACAAAATTATACTGACATAGGAGGGTGTGGCCAAAGGCTGAGCTCTAACTAGGTGACCTTGCCAAAGGGGTCCCTAATGGCTGGGAGGAAATTTAGGGTGGCTATTCAGCAGCTCCCCACACCATTCCTTTCAGCAGTTTGCCAAGTGAGGACTGCCCCATTCTGATCCACTTTGTTTACATAATCTTGCTTCAAGGAGCTACTAGCTCACAGGAACTACATACACATCATCACACAAAGTTTCCCTCCATCCTGATTCCAACATCTCTGTGAGATCAAGACTAAATGATCAACTTTCAGTGACATTTATTCCACCAGTACACAGAAGACCCATGGGCCTCTACTTTCTTGTAATGGTCCAAAGAAACAAACCCACACAGCCGGGCTTGGTAGCTCAAGCCTGTAATCCCAGCACTTGGGAGGCAGAGGCAGGAGGATTGCTGAGTTCGAGGCTTGCCTGGGCTACATAGTGAGTGCAGGACCAGCCTGAACTACAAAGCGAGACCCTGTCTCTAAAAATAATAAATAAATAGGAAACAAAGCATATGTATATGGGGGCAGGGAGTTGTAGGATGGGTAGGAGAATGGGAAAAATGAGAATTAAGTCATGTCATGTACTGGTACAAATTCTTAATGTTGAGTGTGATCATGATGTGTATATATAAAATATATTGATAAAGAATTCAATTTTTTAAAGAAAAGACGTTCAGAAAAAAAATACTGGCTGAAAGTCAAAACTACAATGAGACATCATCCTGCTCAATTCAGAAGAGCTACTAGCAAAGACAAAAAATAAATGTTGATGAAAATGCAGAGAAAGGAGGATTTTCATATACTGTTGGTGGGACTGGGTTAGTACACCTGTTATAGAAACATTACAGGGTTCCTAAAAAGCTAGAAATACCAGAAATCTCACCACTGGGTATATATTCAAGGGAAATGAAATCAAAGCACTGTCTGATAGAAATCAAGTAGCTTCCATAAAAGACTTCCATTTTATTCACTGGCCAAACTTGGGTATACTAGTGAAGGGTTAGAGGTTATACACCAATCAGGACCCTTTGGAAGGGAATTTTTCTTTTTTTTTTTTTTTTTTTTTTGAGACAGAGTCTCACTTTGTAGTTCAGGCTAGCTCTGAGCTCATTATGTAGCCCAGGTTAGCCTTGAACTCACAGTAATCTTCCTGCCTCTGCCTCCAAATGCTGAGATTACAAGCATGAGCCACCATGCCCGGCATTGTGGTTTATGATACCAGGGATTGAACCCAGAACCTTGTGTTTGCCAGGCAGACTCCAGAACCACAGAGCTAAATCCCCAGCCCTGTTTTGTGTATTCTTGATGGTAGCCATTCTGACAAGTAAGTGCAATTTCAACATAGTTTTTATCTACATTTACCTAATGGCTAAAGAGATTGAACACTTTTCTCACATACTTCCTGGTCACCTGTACTTCTTTTTGTTCAATTTTTTTTGTTCAAATTTCTTTGCCCATTTTTATTGACTTTTTGGTGGTTTTTTTTTTTTTTTTTGAGACAGGGTCTCACTTTGTAGTTCGAGCTGGCTCTGAGCTCACTATGTGAGCCACCACGCCCGGCGTTGGTGTTAATTTTTGAGTTCTTTACATATTCTAGATGTTAATCATCTGTTGAAAGAATAACTGACAAAGATTTTCTCCCATTACTTAGGCTGTCTCTTCACTCTCTCATTTCCCTTACTATGCAGAAACTTTAGTTTGATGTAGTCCCCTTGTTGATTCTTGCTATTATTCCCTGAACTATTGCAATTGGAAGGGAATTTCTTATCCCAAAGATCAGTATCCATTACTCATGGAGAAAAGAACATTTCTGAGTGCAAGGCTGCAAAGGTTTCATGTGGGGAATGGCACAGACTCTCCATAAGACTGCAAATGAATTAACTGACCTCAGCTGCCACATATGTAAAATGGACACACAGTGCCCATATTATAGGGCTGTTGTGAGGAGTGAGATTTATAAAGGGTTTAGCACATGGTAAGCATAAAATAGATGATACTGGGCCGGAGGGTTAGCTCAGTGGTTCCGCCGCCTGCCTCGCAAGCGCAAGGTCCTGAGTTCAATCCCCGTTAACCACATACAGTGCTGGGCATGGAGACTCACGCCCACCAGCCATCAATATCACATACCGCATACCACAGTGCTGGGTGTGGTGGCGCATGCCTGTAATCCCAGTACTCGGTAGGCAGAGACAGAGGATTGCTGAGTTTGAGGCTTGCCTTGATTATATAATGAGCTCAGAGCCAGCCTGAACTACAAAGCGAGGCCCTGTCTCAAAAAAAAAAAAAAAAAAAGTGCCGGGCATGGTGGCTCACGCCTGTAATCCCAACACTCGGGAGGCAGAGACAGGAGGATTGCTGAGTTCGAGGCTTGCCTGGGCTACATAGTGAGCTCAGTGCTAGCCTGAACTACAAAAGCGAGACCCTGTCTCAAAAAAAAAAAAAATAGATGATACTTATGATGTAAGACAAATATCTAGATTGGAAAACACAAAGTCTTGAGTATAAGACTCTTTTTACAAAATTAATTTGCTCCTGTATCATAAAATTACTCATACATTATATCATTATAATTTGGATTATAGTTTTGTGTATGTGTGTGTGTGTGTGTGTGTGTGGTACTGGGGATCAAACTCGGGCCCTTGTGCATCCATGGTTGGCACGGTACCACTTGAGCTAAATCCCCAGCCCTGTATCATTATCATTTGTTTACCACTTGTATTCACTCACAGGGTATGACTGTCCTGAGGACAAAGATTTTGCCTAACACTCCATTTTCTAAAAAAATAGGCACAAAGTAAACTCCTTAAATGCTTGCTAAATGGTTCAATGGCTATATCTTTTAGCTTGACTTTCTCAAGCATAGGATTAAAACACTGCCATTAAGATACCTTTAAGGGCCGGAGATTTAGCTCAGTGATTCCACTGCCTGCCTAGCAAGTGCAAGGTCCCTGGTTCAATCCTGGCAACCACATACAATGATATGATATTGGGCATAGTGACTCACACCCACCAGCAATCAGTACCACACCCCACAATGCTGGGCATGGTGGCTCACGCCTGTAATCCCAGCACTGGAGAAGCAGAGGCAGGAAGATTGCTGAGTTTGAGGCTTGTCTGGGCTACATAGTGAGCTCAGGGTCAGCCTGAACTACAAAGCGAGACCCTGTCTCAAAAAAAAAAAAAGATACCTTTAAAACTATCATTGTGCTGGACTAGCGTCATAAGCCTCCTCAGCACTTAGGAGGTTGAGGTAGGAGGATCACCATAAATTTGAGGTCAGCCTGAACTATATAGTGCGACCCAGTCTCAAAAAAAAAAATTGCACAATACTACAATATAGCCAGAAATGTAGTTCGGTGATAAAATGCTTGCCTAACATTCAAAAGCCCCAGATTCCATCCCTAGAACTGAAAAAAAAAAAAACTATCAATGTTTTCCCTTTAACTTGATTATGTTAATAATCTAATGAACACAATTCTTAAATTTTTTCTATTTTCAGAACCTATATTAGAAAGGAAAGACTAAGAACATCTGTGGAGTATCTTTTCTTATTTTTTTTTTGAAACACTGTCTTGCTCTGTAATTCAGTTTCCAAGAAAGCAGAAATCAGTCTACATTTTCTCAGTGCTATTGAGTCAGTATATAACAAGTCTTAGGGCCACAGAGTAGGTGTATATTAACATTCAATGAGTAGATGAGTGAGGAAGGAACATAGCAGCAGATATCAAAGAAACCAGGCTTTTCAAAGTGTTTAAATTGCACAGTCACCATTCTTACTTAGCATAAACTATACACAATGAGAAAAACTAGATCCTGTGGGAGTCTGTGAAGTTCCCTGTGTAATAAAAAGCCTACTCTATTCATATTGTTGTGGTTAATGATTAATAGGGTGTATTTACAATTGTGTGAACAAATCCCATTCTCTATGACAAATATAGTCTATAGACTAAATGGGGAAAAGTGCAACATTTTACATGCTTCACAGTCGACAGTTACATGCTTGGAAATGTTTTTGACATTGGATGAATATTCCAAGAAGAAATAACTCAAGAAGAACCTGTGACTGAATCTCCAGAAGCTTTTTTGCCTTTTGTCAGTGAAATGAATAGGGCACACAACCTATTTAAATGTAAATTTAAATAAATCATTTTCTCTGCCTTTCTGATTTCTTTGTTCCTCGCGATCCAGAGGGTGCAGGCTTGTAAATACTATTCTCCAACTAACACATCTATAGGTGCTTGGGGTATTGGGGTTTTGTTTTTAGCTTTACGCAAGATTAAGTCAAAGTATTTGAGATTTAAAGGTTCTATTTTCACAACGAAGGAAGAGGGAATGAGCTCTGGAAACAAAATTTAAAAGGCTTGACCTAAGTCCCTGGGAAGGGACTGTCACGAGGCCCATGCTCAGCGGAGGACGCTGTTACTAGGCAACCCCGCGCAGTATTAAACTGCAGCACAAGAGCCACTTCCCCGCCCCCGTTGTCAAGGAGAACAACGCCCCAACTCAACCCTACCGTAAACCTGCGCGTTCTTGCGACACCGCCGTGCCTGCCGCTGCGTGCGCGCCCTCTGCCCCTATCTTTACTCTCCGCCCCGGCCGCCATTGCCTCGTGCCCGCGCCGGTCGGTTGGTGGCGCCTTTGTCCTACGGCGGGCAGGTGGGCTGAGGCGGAGGCGGCAGCGACGGGCCTGAGGCGAAGGAGCGGCCAGGAGCCCGCCAGGCTGGTAGCGGTGAGTGCCCTAAAGCGGTGGCCATCCGCCGAGGCGTAGGGCTGACGGGCAGGCGGTGGAAGGGAGGCTGAGGCGCAGGGCCCACTCGACGCGCGGCCGCGGCCTCCCTCCTCGGGAGCGCGCGGGACTGCGCATGCCCGGTGCGGGGCGCGGCCGCGGTTGCCTCGTCTGTTGTCAGACCGACTTTGCCGGGCGGGCGGCAGTTGGTGGGCTGGGGTCGGCAGTGTCGCCGGTCTGTGCGCGAACCGTCGAATAGAGCCCCGAGGCTTTTCTCTAGGAAAAACCCCCCGAACCCCGCGTCCCTTTCTCGAATCGAAATCGCTCGTCTGCGGGTCTTCAGCAAGTCGGTGGTGCACCCCACTTTGGATTCGAACCTGCGCTGAGGCGCCGGTCTTGCGGGCGTTCTCTCCCCGGCGTGCGGCGGTGTACGGAGCGCTGTCCCCCAGTCGCCGCTGTCTCGCGACCCCCCCCCCACCATCGCGTCCTCGAGATGTCTCCTTGTCCTGTGACATCCCGGCCCTGTAACTGCCCGGTCTCCAGGCCCCGAGAACACGGAGAGAATCCGGGTCCGAGGTCGCCTGGAAATGAGTGACCGAGCCAGAGTCCAAACCAGCCGGCTTTCCAGGGTCCTGACGCGGGCAGTTCCCTCTCCCGGATAACCGGCCAGGGGCCTTTCTTAGGGCTGCGTTTCCTCACTTTTCAGTCACAAGTGTTGAACTTTTATGTCTGTGGACCATATGTACTGCTTACCAGGGGTTCCCCCCCCCTTAAATATATTTGTCCGAAGCGGAAACCTCAACCACAAACCTTATGGAAAACCATTTACTTTTCTCATGCTCAAAAGAATAAATACTCGTCTATTAAAATAAACTGTGCGTCCTTGTTCCTCCTGAAGTTATTCTGCGTTCCATACTTTGAGAAACGCTACCCAAGGAGTGCGGGGTTAAATGTCCACCTGGGTTTCACTCTGTGCACATTTTTCTCTGCGGCATAGCAGATCTCGTGAAATGCCCTGGGATCTTCAGGGGTGATAACTTAATAAGTAAGCTTTATCGTTGTCCACTGTTCTTATTGACTTACAAGCATGGTCCTGGGAAACTGCGAAAACTATCCACTCAAATGCGTCTGGTGTGCCTTCTCAGTTTTCTTATAGTTCTGTGATGTTTTAGCGTAAAGATGTTTCTGAAAACACTCGTGGATCCTTTTTGGATTTTTGACAACTCTAGTGTTCTATGGTGTGAGTCAGTCTGAGTGTGAAAACTACCTTTGTGTCAACTTTTTGGAGCCCAGTAAAGCCCAGGCTTTGCATTATGGGAATTGATCACTTGGCTATTTGCTGCTGTCGATTTTTTTCCTTCATTCTAGTTTCTCTCCTTTTCCTTTAACTCATCGGTTATCCTCCAGATAGTCTTTGAAACCTCTGACATCAGATTTTCCTTCTAAAATGTGGTAGAGAAACCCTGTTGCAAGACTGAACGGAAAGAATTTTTTTAGGCACAGGCTCCTCCTTGCATGCCTGTGAATACTACGTTTAAAGGAGGCTTAACTTATTTATAAACAGTTAATAACTTGTCCATACTTGTTTCTTTAAGTGTGAGAACAGATTTACTTGATTCATTAAAAGGAACTCAGAAAGGTCAGCTAAGGCCATTTAGGCCTCCCCACCACCACCATCACAACTAAAAACTGCAAAACAAAAAAACATGTTTTTGTTTTTTTAAGGAATAATCTATATTCTACCTTGGTAATATAACAGTGTAGAGCTTGCTTAAGGATAAGGCTGTTCAAATTTCTAAGCCTATGTAGAGAAGATAGGGAAATTTGATTTCACCCAGGAGTCAGTTTCCTAATTTCATCAGATGGAGCCTTATCTACTAGTGCTCTAAAGCTAAAAATAAACATCTTTTGGAAAGATTCTAGAAATCTCATGAGACTGATGGTTTGAAACTTCATTTTCAAATATCCATCACAAGCATTCCATATCTATGCCTGTAGATGGCAGTGTCCTTGTAAGCTAGTTTCTACTCTGAGAAATACTGGAGTTTAGTTGTGCTTTTAGAAGTGGAAAACTGTAAAGAGGGATGTGGCTACGCATGGTGGTATACACCTGTAATCCCAGCTACTCACAATACTCAAGCAGGAGGATCATAAGTTTGGTACTAGCCTAAGCTATTTAGCAAGACCATGTCTCAAAACAAATACAAAACTAAACTGGGCCCAAGATTTAGCTCAGTGGTTCCGGCGCCTACCTTGCAAGCCCAGTGGTCCTGAGTTCAATCCTGGTAACCACATACAATGCTGGGCTTGGTGACATATGCCCACCAGCAATCAATACTCCATACCACAGTGCCAGGCGTGGTGGCTCACGCCTGTAATCCCAGTACTTGGGAGGCAGACACAGGACTACAGAGTGAGCTCAAGGCCAGCCTGAACTTCAAAGCGAGACCCTGTCTCAAAAAAAAAAAAAAAAACTAAACATAAATGCAAAATCTTTGAAAGAAACATATTGAATTTTTTATTCCTTTCAGTTTACATTATTCTCCTTTTTCACTCCCCATAAGAACACTGTATCTACCCCTAAACTCAGCAGTACTGTCAGTAATAATGGTAATGGACACCTAACCATGCATATTATAAATAGCAATTCATTTGTTCCTACCAATCCTCTTGGGGGATAGGTATACTAATATTATATGTTACACTAGTATTACATAGGTACACTAGTATTAAATGTTTTCTACAGATAGGGAACAACAGTTCAAAGAGGTTGGATTTCTTACGTAAGAACATATATTTAGTAAAACCCATTCAAGCTGTTGTTGGAGATAAAATATTTTATGATCAAGCAAAATTGGGAAATGTTGAGGTACCATGTTGTCATCACTCCACAACTTCTGAGAGGCTTCAGTGTGCTAAATATGTGTAGTATAGACACTTAAGAGAGGATCAGTTCATATGCTTTCTCACACTATCCTCTCATGAACATCTTGAGATGATAGTATGCCCCCAAACTGGCTACTCTTTCTCCTACAGTGTTTCCTTTTTGTACTATATGTTTTATTGATGAAGTTAACTGTCAAGGATTTAACGGGGCAATCCCCAACCGAAAATAAGTCCTATTAATGAGAGGCATTAATTAAAGGAACTGGGTAAGGCTAACTATCTGAAGCAGTAAAATATTCGGGAAGTATACTGACAGCTAAATGTATAATACCAACATGCTTGCTGCTTTTGAAATGGTGACTTTATTACCAGTAGATATGAATATTTATAGGGATAGTCATTTTCACTCTCTATCCTATCACTAAAAAATAAGAGCTAACAGGCCAGCTGAACCAATTTTATGTTAAGAAAATAAATTCATAAGAATCAGAAATTTTTCAGAGCATAGGTCTGGACTCTTTTCTGTTTATTTTATATTCAGAACATTGCTGACTTATATAAACACTAGGCAATTTTAGGCAAAATTTGTACAGTTTAAATTGTGTTGGAGAATTGAAGTCTTAACATCTTCAGTTTTAGTGTCCATAATATGCTGTGGAATGATTGAACTACTGAAGATTAGATTGGTCCTATAGCTAGTGGGCAAAATACTGAGAATTTCAAATTACAAGTAACTTGAATTTTGAGTATACTTAATTATGCAATTGGAGAGGGAAGTAGTAATAACTTGGGGTGAAGTGATTTTTTTTTTTTGAGACAGGGTCTCGCTTTGTAGTTCAGGCTAGCTCTGAGCTCACTATGTAGCCTAGGCAAGCTTCGAACTCTGCAATCCTCCTGTCTCTGCCTCCCGAGTGCTGGGATTACAGGCGTGAGCCACCCCGCCCGGCGTGATTTATTTTTTAATCTTTCAAAATTATTTTTTATATTTAATAGGAAAACAGGATTCAGTAACCCTTTACCTAACTATAAGTGTTTAACTGAACCTTTTGCAGCCTTTGGGAAATATATCCTGTCTAGAGGATAGCATTTGTCAAAAGCTAATCCCTGGATTAGACATATAGCTCAGTGGTAGAATACTTGTCTAGCATGTGTGAAGCCCTGGGTTCCCAGCTATCTTAAATATGTTCGAAGTGTATAGTTCAGTAGTGTCAAGTATATCCATACTGCTATGCAAGAGTGTTCTACAACTTTTTCATTTTACAAAAGTGAAACTTTTTATCAATTAAACAACTTCCCATTTCTGTGTAATGTATATGTTTGTATATCACAGTTCCTTAAAGAAGATATATTAATACCACCTAGAAGACAGTAAAAAATTAACTTTCCAGTAAGTTTCAAACTCATATAGATTATTAGTAATGCAGCTAGGGATCTGTATTTTAAAAACTTCTTGGCAGATATTTGGGACCTACTACTCTATTGAATCTCTTTGTTCCTTTAGCTAGTACATCCTAACATATCATATGCTTATACCCTGCATTTTAGAAATCTTCCTAAACCCATGTTCAAGTGGAATTTGTTACAAAGAAAATGTCATGACAGTGGCTAAAATGTAAACCTACTGTCCCTGAAAGCAGTAGAAAAATTTTTTTTCCTTGGCCCGGGAAAAAAAAATTCTGATCCCAGAGAAATTCGGAGTCACCAGAACAAGTTGAAGGTACAGATTCTTAGATGAGGTGCCTTGTCGTTCTCTCCTAACTGGCTAATGTCTGGAAGTGGACCTAGGAAATCTGCCTTTCAAAAGCCAGTTGGAGAGCAGCTGATACAATACTTCTTTAAAAACTGAGTTTTTGGGCCAGAGATATAGCTCAGTGGTTCCAGCAAGCACAAGGCCCTGAGTTCAACAGTATGGGATGTGATGGCTCACACCCACCAGCAATCCATACCACACACCACAATGCCAGGCTTGGTGTCTCATACCTGTAATCCCAGCACTGGGTGGCAGAGGCAGGAGGATTGCTGTGAGTTCAGGGCTTGCCTGAGTTACAAACCAGCCTGAACTACAAAGCGAGACACTGTCTTAAAAAAAAAAAAAAAATGGCTGGAGATGATTTAGCTCAGTGGTTCTGCCGCCTGCCTCCCAAGCACAAGGTCCTGAGTTCAATCCCGGTAACCACATACAATGCTGGAAGTGGTGACTCACGCCCACCAGCAATCAATACCACATATCACAGTGCTGGGTGTGGTGGCTCACACCTGTAATCCCAGCACTCGGGGAGGCAGAGACTGGAGGATTGCTGAGTTTGAGGTTTGCCTGGGCCACATAGTGAGCTCAGAGCCAGCCTAAACTACAAAGTGAGACCTGTCTCAAAAAAAAAAAAGAATGAAGAAAGCATATCTACCAAGGTCCCGTGATCTGCTTATTTAGATTTGTTTTACTTTGCTTTTGTTGGTATGAAGGTGAAATTATGTGTGGTCATTTTTCTGTTTGGCAAAAATTTGTATTTAGAATTGAAAACAAAATGCTTCAAAGAAAAAGCAAGAGTTCTGCCCCTAGAAGCAAATACTGCCAACTTCAGCAATTTGCCCTTCAAGACCAAAAAAAGAAGTGGATAGTAGACTATCAGAAAATAATAATCTTGGGCAAGGAATTTAGCTCAGTGGTACTGTGCCTGCCTCAGAAACACAAGGTCCTGAGTTTGATCACTGGCACCAGAAAAAAAAAGATAGTCTCAGTTGGGTGTTGGGGCACACTTAAAATCCCAGCCACCTGGGAGACTGAGGCAGAATTTAGAAACTCTCTTTAAAAAAAAAAATGAAAAAGGCTAGGGATATAGTTTAGTAGTAACGTGCCTAGGTTTAATTCCTAATGCTGAAAGAAAAGTCTCAGTAGTCCTTTTCCTGTTTTTATTTAAGTAGGTAATTGAAAGAAGCTTGACTGTTGAACTTTTTTTTTTGAGACAGGGTCTCACTTTGTAGTTCAGGCTGACCCTGAGCTCACTATGTATGTAGCCCAGGCAAACCTTGAACTCAGCAATCCGCCTGTCTCTGCCTCCCGAGTGCTGGGATGACAGGCGTGAGCCGCCACAACCGGCACTGTGGTATGTGGTATTGATTGCTGGTGGGCGTGAGTCTCCACGCCCAGCATTGTATGTGGTTACTGGGGATTGAACTCAAGACCTTGCGCTTGCGAGGCAGGCGCCGGAACCACTGAGCTACCCCTCCAGCCCAACTGTTGAACTTTTTAATGATAAAATGAAATGAAAGAGAAGTTGTAGATGGTGCCCTCTTCCTGTGCAAGGAGAATGGTGACCTTAAAATTGCATATTATTATCATTATTATTATTATTATTAACCTTGGAGATATGGAAACGGGTTAATGATTCTATTAACAGTGTAGTTTTACTTTTTCTACTGCTTTCAGGGACAGTATGTTTACATTTTAGCCACTGTCATGACATTTTCTTTGTAACAAATTCCACTTGAACATGGGTTTAGGAAGATTTCTAAAATGCAGGGTATAAGCATATATGTTAGGATGTACTAGCTAAAGGAACGAAGAGATTCAATAGAGTAGTAGGTCCCAAATATCTGCCAAGAAGTTTTTAAAATACAGATCCCTAGCTGCAATACTAATAATCTATATGAGTTTGAAACTTACTGGAAAGTTAATTTTTTACTGTCTTCTAGGTGGTATTAATATATCTTCTTTAAGGAACTGTGATATACAAACATATACATTACACAGAAATGGGAAGTTGTTTAATTGATAAAAAGTTTCACTTTTGTAAAATGAAAAAGTTGTAGAACACTCTTGCATAGCAGTATGGATATACTTGACACTACTGAACTGTACACTTCGAACATACTTAAGATAGCTGGGAATGTAGCTCAGTGATAAGTGCTTCCTTGCCTAGCATTCTTGAGGCCATCGGTTCCGTCCCTAGCACTGTAAGGAAGGAAAAAGGAGAGAGAGCAGAAGAAAGGAAAAATGGTGAATTTTTCTTAACGGTTTTTTACTGTCACTCTTTGAAGAATATTAAGAAAATGAGAGTGTTTTGTTGTCTTTATTTCTAAACAGTAGATTGGATTAGCAGGTTGTTGGCTATTATTTACTGGCTTCTGGCCAGCTGTCCATTTTATATTCCTTCACTGAAGGTAAAATTATGACCCTTCTGTAATTTCCTCCAACCTGTTACTGCAGTGTCAAACCAACAGTCTTTGTTATTTTCAGTATAAAAGTAAAGCTTCATTCATTTTACTTTGTGGCAGTTCAGTTCATAACCTCCTGACAGGTTCTCTTGCCACAAATTCCTTTTCCATAGCAGTAGTATAAAACTATCTAACATTATCTGTCATTCCTCTCTCTTCCTCCTAGCTCCACATTTCCAGCACTGAAGTTTCTGTGGTTTTCTAAATTACTGTGACCTTCCCACCATTCTTTTACCATTGCATGTGCTGAAATGACTTTTTCTGCTCATCCCTCAGGTCCTAGTTATTTTGTTTTGGTTTTGTTGTGCTGTGTTTTGTTTGAGACAGGGTCTCACTTTGTAGTTCAGGCTGAACTCATTATGTAGCCCATGCTAGCCTCGAACTCTTGGCAACCCTCATGTCTCGGCCTCCCAAGTGCTGGGACTACAGGTGTGAGCCAGCACACCTGGCATTGTGGTGTGTGGTTACTGGGGATCGAACGTGGGATCTTGTGCTTGCAAGGCAGATGTCCGAACCGCTGATACTTTCAGGCCTTCCCTGCTTCCTCCTCCACCACACATACACGTGCACACATGTGCTTCCCAGTCTTTTCTGTTCTGGTCCTCTCCTGTGCCACACACAAATACAAAATTATGTGTCTATTATCTCTGCT
The DNA here is from genome assembly GCA_004025085.1 of Thryonomys swinderianus. Classification (NCBI taxonomy): domain Eukaryota; kingdom Metazoa; phylum Chordata; class Mammalia; order Rodentia; family Thryonomyidae; genus Thryonomys; species Thryonomys swinderianus. Next base: position 16,740 of record PVIC010001588.1, read on the forward strand.
ATAATCTTACTTAACATTGTAGTTACTATAGATATATTGTACTCTCCTTTATTAAACACTGAACTCCTTTAAATCAGAGATGTAAGCTTTATCATTTCTGTATACATAAGGCCTGATACAGCATTTGCTACATAGGAGGGTTGTGGCAAAAGGGATGTCAGTGAAATAATGTACTGATTATAAGGTAACTTTTTCAAGTTCATAGTTGAGTTTACTAAGAAACACTAAATTCTCAATTTGTACAACTTATTTGAAACTTCAGATTTTAAATTAGTTTAGGCTTTGTGAGTCCAAATTAGTTTTTATCTTAGCTGATTTTCTCCTTTAGTTAACAAATATAAAACAGGTAGATTATGCAAAATAATAATAATAATAATATCTTTTAAAATGATCCTCGGTACCACCAAAAAAAAAAAAAAGTCCAGGCATGGTGGCTCATGCCTGTAATCCCAGCATTCAGGAGGCAGAGGCAGGAGGATTGCTGTGTTTGAGGCTTGCCTGGACTACATAGTGAGCCCAGGGCCAACCTGAACTACAAAGTGAGACTCTGTCTAAAAAAAAAGTCTTTTCATCAAAAAGGAAATACAGGTTCATAGAAATCATAAGATTTGACTAAATTCCCCAAGTAGGACTACAACTCATATTTGCTGATCTCTAGCCAAGTAAAAAGGGGGAAGAAAAAAAAAAAGGAATTCTGTTATATGAAATAAGCCAGGCAGAGAAAGACAAAAACTGTATGTTCTCAAAAAAAAAAAACCCTGTATGTCCTCATTTATACATATGGGCTCTAAAGCAATAAAATTCTTAGAATGAGAGACTAAAGTGGTGATTATCAGTAGCCTGAAGGTTAGAGAGGGTCAAAAGTAGAAAGGTGGACAGGAAGGATAAATGATAAGTATGTAAAATGATGGGTGGTAATTAACTAGATTTAAATGTCCACCCAGTGTGTGTTTATATCTTGTAACATCACTGGGTACCTCATAATTATATATCATTATAATTTGTCAAAAGTAAATTTAAAAGTTGAACTAAAAGGGAGAGACTCGGAGTATATCTTGGACTGGAATGCTTACTCAGACTGCTCAAGACGCGGTTCTACCCCCTGTAGAGCAAAAGAGGAACAAGCAGAAGAAAAAGGAGCAGGAAATTAAATTAATGTTGACAAAAAATTTTTTAGAATATTTTTTATCTGAATAGTTGAAGGGAATAGAATGTCAGTAGCCAAAACAAGGAACATTGTATTTTGAGATGATAGAATTAGAGTGGTAATTGAACTAATAGAGCCACTGTTATTGGGTTATCTGTGAGACATTTAATATTGAAGTGTCTAGCTTAGAGTGGCTCTCTTCCATGTTCCACCAGTATTTGGTTAGAGAGTCCTAGCAAGAATGTTCTGAGTGGAAATCCTGTCTTTGCACTCCCCGATGGAGACAGTATAGTATAATCAATTACTTTATGTGAGAAAAACTGGGATTTATTACCTGGGCTTCCTCCTAGTGATAGTGTGGCCTCAGATAAGTCACTTAATTTACCTGTCAGATTTCCTCATTTACAAAAGTCATAATCATACTTAACACCAGGAGCTGTGTAGGTTGGATGAAATAATATGTATAATGATCTTAGGCCCAGGAACAGAGAAAGCATTTTATAAATGTAAGTTATTGTTTCCTCCATCCCTATTCCCAGAAATAGTACACTACAACAGTTAAAGCAACAGTAAACATTTTACTAGAGAACTAGAGATAATCAAATACGTAGCATTCAAAGTGATTTAGGTTAAAAGGTTTATTTATAAACTAAGCATAATACTTTTCTATCACTGACTTGTCATAGTATAATTAATTGCAATATCCTTGCTATCATGATGTATATCATCCAGATCATCTTCATGAATATAGTTTGAGAAGTCCTGTTATTCACCTCTCCTCCTAAATTGAGGAATTTAATATGTGATAGCTGCTGTCTTGTCAGTAGGGTCTTCCAAGTGGCATTATCTTTATCTTCATGTAATTTCAGTTTAGTCATTCCTAGGAGTTACTAGTTTTTAGCTAAGACTTTTTTGGGTGGTTTTATTTTACTCATAAGCAGTTATTGAAATTGTATAAGTTTCTGGATTCTTGCAGCTGCCAGTAGTAATACTGTCACTAAGTATTTTGGTTCATACTGCTTTTCTCATCCTCATTGTTTTCTGTTGCTGTAGCAATAGAAAATTGCTATAGCTTGTGAAGTGTAAAATCTGGTTTTAAGATAAAAAGAGTTTGCCGGGCGTGGTGGCGCATGCCTGTCATCCCAGCACTCGGGAGGCAGAGACAGGAGGATTGCTGAGTTCAAGGCTTGCCTGGGCTACATAGTGAGCTCAGAGCCAACCTGAACTACAAAGTGAGACCCTGTCTCAAAAAAAAAAAAAAAAGATAAAAAGAGTTTTATGATGGCACAGTTAAAAAGCATAGCAGTTCTTGGTATTATAAATGAAATGTATATTTTTATGTATAACATTCAAGAACCATGGTGTGAACCCTGTCCATCATACTAAAATAAAATTGTAGATTAGGTACTGTGTCTGTTTGGCAGTTCTTCACCCCATTCTCTTAAGGTTTAAAAATGTCTCTACCACTTACTGTATAATACCATACTTTGTAGATGACTGTATTTTCCCATTTTATCTCCTTTTATGTAAATCCCTTGAGCTGGTGCTGTTTTACTTGGTTTTTCAAAATCCTTAATTGAAAGACCACTTAGAAATGGCAGATTTTTCAGGCTGTGGTTACGCATCTCATGATAGTGGTGGTGGTTTTGAATAGCATTCACATTGCTAGTAAAATTACCAGAGTAGGGCCGGAGGGTTAGCTCACTGGTTCCAGCACCTGCCTCGCAAGCGCAAGGTCCTGAGTTCAATCCCCAGTAACCACATACAATGCTGGGCGTGGAGACTCACGCCCACCAGCAATCAATACCACATACCACAGTGCCGGGCGTGGTGGCTCACGCCTGTCATCCCAGCACTCAGGAGGCAGAGACAGGCAGATTGCTGAGTTCGAGGCTTGCCTGGACTACATAGTGAGCTCAGAGTCAGCCTGAACTACAAAGCGAGACCCTGTCTCAAAAAGAAAAGAAAAAAAAATTACCAAAGTATAGAAATGCCAACCAAGCTGAAGTTGAGAAGACAGTGAGACTGTCTTTGGGTCTTAGAGATAGTTGGTCAGAGTAAGATATAACAGAAGGGGAAAGAAGTACTATTTCTACTTTATATGCAAAGGAGGTATTACATCTCTTCTTGGAAGAACTCCTAGGTTGCTACTGACTTGTTGGTTAACTTCTTACAGTTCTCCATGTGATGTCAAGAAAGATCTTCAAATTGTATTCTTAAAGAAAAACTTCTGCCTCCAGTTACAGGAACTCAGAGGTTCTCCAACAGTTCTGTGTACACATGTATTAGGTTATTTTTGTGTCTGAGTATTGGTGGTAATGTGGATGGTTATATGTTCACAATGTTTACTAAAAATCTTCCAACCCTATTTTACCTTAGGGAAGTTCTCTTGGATAAAAGTAAAATTGTTAAAAATGGTCAGGTCTTGAACTGGAGATGTAGTTCAGTGCTAGAATCCCTACCTATAGCCTGTACAAGCCTGGCTTCAATCCCTAGCATTACCAAAAAAGGGAGAAAAAATTCAAGTCTCATTTTCTCCATATCTCTGCCAGGTTTAAGGAGCCCTTAAATAAAAATAGACACTCAACATACCATACTAAAAATTGTGCTGATCTCTAAAATGAAGAAAAGGGTCTGAAAGTTCTTTTTTTTGCAAAAAAAACATAAGCTACACCATCCAAATATATAATTATTTTAGACTACCCAACAAAAATAGACAAATTTAGTCTAAAGTACAATCTTAAATGTTCTTGAAGTTTTGAAGTAATTGCAAACATTTTTAAACCAAATTCAAAGTAAGATATGTACCTCCTACATTCTATCTGGAACCAGTTTTGTCTCAAAAGTGCATAATATATAGATACTTTGGTCTCCTCAGTCTTTTAAGTAGGCATTCACAAAACTGTATACTGTGTATTACTTTTTCATATACTGAAGATAAATTATAGCATTAATAAATACTTAACCAATTAAAAGTAGTACTATATATGCTTTGTTGTTACCAGAGTACTTTAGTACTTACCAGGTCTAGTCAATGTTTAGTTGAGGTCTTATTCATAAGACTATTTAATAATATTGCTGACAATATGTACTTATTTAAAAGAAATCTCTGTTCACCACACCAGCTGTATTCCAGTGACACTTTTATATTATATCTCTCCCAGAATTGTACCTGCCTTCTTATCAGAAAGAGGTACAAAGTAACTGAGCAGACTAGATCAATAATATCTTCTAAATTTGAGCTAATATTCTTCACAATTACATATAAAAGAATTAGGTATTAGCAGTAAGGGCTATTGATATATAATATATAATTCAGACATTTGTAAACTTTTAAGAGTTGTAAATATAAAAGGCCATGTGCAGTACCAAAACTGTGGTCAAATATTATTGGCTAAGTCCTCTATAGAAAATATTTTTGGATTTTTTAAAATAGAGGGATTATATTCTGTGTCTGCTTAATTGAAAAAGTAAAACATAATTTAAGTAATTATGTTTCTCTGACTCAAGATGTATATTATCTTTAGTTTTGTCAAAGCCACACTTCTAGGGAAAGGAGAGATTCACAATTTCAAATAGCATGGATGAACAGGAATTTAGATGTTAACAAAGCAAGGTAAAGTCTACCAGACTCCTCTAAGTTTCTTGTTATTGCTGTGGTCTCTGACATGATAGGAAATTGCTTGGGATTTTAAAACTACATAATTACTGTTTTCAAGCACTCTAATTATGTGCATATTTTATACTATTTGAGTTGGTAAATGTTCTATATTAATTGCTTAATATAGAACAAGAGAAATAAAAATATACTGCAGTAGAAAGCAGTTTGTTTCTCATCTAAATATGAAATTTTAATGCATGTATTTATAAGGCATATACAAATTATCAGGTATAACTGTATGTATGGTATACATCTGTCATCCCAGCATTCTGAGGTGGTGGGGCACAAAAATGATAAATTTAAGCCCAGCCTGGGCAATTGAGTGATATAGTGAGACCCTGGTATCAAAATAAGAAAAGGAGCCAGGCGTGGTGGCTCACACCTGTAATCCCAGCACTCGGGAGGCAGAGACAGGAGGATTGCTGAGTTCGAGGCTTGCCTTGGCTACATAGTGAGCTCAGCGCTAGCCTGAACTACAAAGTGAGACCCTGTCTCAAAAAAAAAAAATTAAAAAAAAAATAAGAAAAGGAAGGGGGGAGTAAGAATTGCTGAGGATGTAACTCAGTGCAGAGCCCCTGGGTTCAATCCCCAGTACTAGGGAAAAAAGGTCAGGTGTTATCCAAGGGCATAAATCAGTATATTTCTTTAAATATTTCATCTCTTCTCAAAACATGGTGTTTTTATTTACTTTCTGTAGAATAGGTATGTTTTATTTTTAGCAAAGCAGTGCTTACCTGCTTTTCTGTAAGCTTGTAAAATTCCATTGTCCCACCCTTCTCTGGTGAATACATCTTATGAAGAGTGTTTTATTATCTAGCCCTATCTATACCAAATGCCAATTCTTATTCTTAGGTACTTGTCAGTGAAAGTTGTAGATATGAGCAGATCATATTCTTTGATTACAACAAAAAATTAACATTTTACCTACATGTCATTCTGAAAGAGTCTATACAATAGAATGCAACACAAGGTACACTATAAAGAGGCCCCAACCAGGCTCTGTGGCACACACACTTGTTACTCTAGCTTCTTAGGAAACTGAGGCAGGAGTATCACAAGTTTGAGTTCAGCCTGGCAATGTCAGGGAGACCCTAAGATAAATGAAAAGACTGCCGACACAGATTGCATCCTTGGGTTTATTCTCCAGTAGGCCCTGCTTCATGGAATACTGGAATTTTAAGACAGTAATTCTAGCTGTTACTTCCTTGTAACATAAAATAAGTTAACTGCCTTTGCTCTTCCTCCACCAACTCTCCTTGCCTTTCCTCTACTTTCTTCCCAGCAAAGAGGATGGAAAGCTTACAGCTGGCTCTTCACTAGTTTAGAAAACAATGTTGTCCTCCTTTTGGAGAGGCAGTATTAGGTTTAGGACTTGACAGAATGTTAGCATTGACAAAGTCAGTTTTAAACTATGTGTTAGCTAAAAAAGTGACTTTCTAAAAAAAAAAAAAATGATTTGCTTACCAAGCTACAGTGTACTACCTTAATAATAAAAATTGCCCAAGTGACAGTGTGTCTCTGCTGAATGGATTTTCTTACACCATCTGGTTATCATTGTAAATTTTTTGTTGTTGCTTTCATTTAAAATGTGCTGATGATCTTGTTTTTATTCCGTAGCATTGAACAGATGGGTTGATTATTCTTTACAGATATTAATAAGGCAGCGGAAGGAAGAAATATGAATACGGCTCCATCAAGACCCAGCCCCACACGAAGGTAAAGTACCCTGAAGCAGTGAGTTACCTTGGGAGAGTTGGGCTCTGGGGAATTAAGCCCAACTTCATGCATCAAGGGTCTTTTCTTCCCCCCAACAAAACAGAAACGCTCAAGCAAACAATAAGAACATGAAGGGCCTTGCTGCTTTTTTAAAACATACATCAGGAGATGCAGAGGAAGCTTTGTGTTTTCGGTGACAAACCCAGCAAGTTCAGCTTGCAACGTGAGTTGCAGGCAGTTGAAGAGGATAAACCTCTGTCCTTTCCCCAGCTCATGTGTCACTGGGAGCCTCCAGAGCAGAAGGAGCGCCCCAGGGTCGTTGGTGTGTGCCATACTATACCGCATTACAGCAGGCAGCAGAGATTCGACTCTTCATTCCAAATGGCTGGCAGTCCAGATGTTAACCCAGGTGTACGGAAAGAGCTGCTTGAGAGATTGCTGCTGTGCCTGTGCTACAGATTCCGTTTCCTCCGCATGCTTGGGTTTCTGTTTGAAGGGAAATAAAAAGGGCAAAACACTCCACTTCTCAAAAGTCTCCCTTTTTCTTAGCTTTCTTGGAAATATAGGACATTTTCCCAGTATTTTTCCTTTCACTGTCTACAAGAGCTAGTCCTGATGTGCACCCTCAAGACATGAATTAAATTGGTCCATTCTCTTAATGAAGAGCTTTACTAATGTTACTATTTACAACAAAGATGAGGATATTATATCAAACTTTCTGGTTCTATAGTAGCACACAGTGGATGTACTATGTCCAATTTTGTCTTGAATGCAGACAGATAAGACACGTTTCATATTTGGTGTCTCTTGAAAACTCAAGCAGATACTCAGTATGGATTTTGCCATTGCCTCTAGATAAAACCCCATATTTTTCACAGAAACGGCTCACCTAAGTTACATCCCAAATAAACTTATTTCTCACAGTGAACTAAACACTTGAGTGATTTCTGATTTGTATTGATAATTCCACAGGACCTGAGGATACATCCAAGTAACTGAACAGTTGCACATAACATATAGCTATCCTGCTTTTGAGCAAAATTACAGAAAAGAATGATTGTTGTGTGTCGGATTCTTTGATCATTCTGCCTATCCAGATGAGTTGAATCCAACACCAAAGCTACAGCTATACCACAGGTGTCAGGTGGATGCCATGGCTATCCATTGGCTTCATTGTAGAAAGGGGGATACTCATTGCTCTTGACATCATAATGCCTGCAGTTTCCAGGTAAACACCATGTTGGTTATTTGTTGATATCTGTGTAGCCTGAACACAAGCAAATTCATAGAACTTTAATGTTCTATAATATCTGTTTTCATTCGTCTACATCTAACTATGGTGCAGATATTGGGAGTATCCCATCTGTATTGTTTTCTTAATTGTCCCAATAAATATAACATAAAAGTGACTGAGATTTTACATTTAATGCTCAGAAATATGGGACTCCCTTTGGAAGCTGTACTTGCTCATTAGTTTAAAAGACATTGTATTTGTCTGATTTCCAGAGAAAACTAGGTGGCTTACCAGAAGGAGTATAGAATTTGTAACTGTAAAGATTTTGACTCAATTTCTGAAACCTTTATCTCAGTGATACCTGTGATCTCTAGATAATAGTATCTGTGTTTGGGCTGGAGATTTAGCTCAGTGGTCCCAGCGTCTGCCTACCAAGCACAAGGTCCCTGGTTTGATCCCCCGTAACCACATACAACAATGCAGGGTGTGGTGACATGCCCACCAGCAATCAGTACCACATACCACAGTGCTGGGCATGGTGTCTCAATGCCTGAAATCCCAGCACTTGGGAGGCAGAGGCAGGAGGATTGCTGAGTTCAGGGCAGCCTGAACTACAGAACAAAGCCCTGTCTCAAAAAAAAAAAAAGTATTTTTAAAGGTTAAACCACACACACATATTGCAAAATACAAAGTAGTTCTTGTTTCTCTTATACATCGAGGGGATTTTATATCATCCTAATAACAATATTTCACCAAATGATTTAACATTTCCAATTGATTATAAAAACATTGTGATTTTGTAGAAGTCACCAGCTTTCCTGGTTAGGATCCAGTATAGTTATTGCTGGAGTATTAAAAAGCTTAATTCCATCCCAATCTAAAATGCAGTTCCATAGTTTTATCTGTAAAGCAAGAAATAGCTTTATGCTTTCTTTATAATAGCCCCTCCATAAATAGACATATATACTGCACTGGAGAGAGCTTTTTAAAATGAGCTCCTTACTAGATACATAAATGTACAAGTCACCTTCATGTACCTCTTAAAATTATCACCTTCCTCAGAACTAAGTCCTAAAATCAGGTCGTTTGGGTTTGGATAGGTTGTGGCTTCATGCTTTATTTACAATCAGTAGGAGGAAGGGGTAACTAGGCTAATTCAGTCTTTAACAGTTTTCACTTCGGTGATATGTGCTTAACTAGGTTCCTTAACATATTACTTACATGATACAATCTTGTTTCTTCAGGGGAAAAAAAGGGCAGTCATATTTAATAAACTTGCTCTGAATACCACCAAAAATCTGAATAGAGTTTCAGATTTTTACCTTAAAAGAGAGGAGTGGACAGGGAATATAGCTGAGTGACACAGCACTTGCCTAGCATGTGTGAAGCCCTGACTTCAGTCTCTAGTACTACCAAAGAAGGAGATTGAACATTGAACATTATATTCAGAGTGAGTGCTAACATTTCATTCATTGACCTAATCGTGTCTTAAGATATACCAGTAGGGGCTGGAGGGTTAGCTCAGTGGTTCCGGCCCCTGCCTCGCAAGTGCGAGGTCCTGTGTTCAATCCCCTGTAACCACATAGAATGCTGAGCGTGGAGACATGCCCACCAACAATCAATGCCGCATACCACAGAGCCGGGCCTGGTGGCTCACGCCTGTAATCCCAGCACTTGGGAGGCAGAGACAGGAGGATTGCTGAGTTCGCGGTGGCTTGCCTGGGCACCATGTGAGCTCAGGGCCAGCCTGAACTACAAAGCGAGACCCTGTCTCAAAAAAAAAAAAAAAAAAAAAAAAGAACAGAAGTAAAATACAAAGAGTAGAAGGGTCTTAATGATTTCTCTCAGGATACACTAGATAGTTTTTTGGGTTGTGCTCATCAAGTCAAAGCCTTGAGGTAATTCTAAATATATCAATATGTTGACAATTTGTGTGTCTCCAGCCACAAGGGGATGTATTGTTTGCATAGTTCACCAGGATGACACTGTGACAAATATTTCCTTAAATTAATGCCTTTATGTCTTTAGTGCTATCTACTTTTAATAAGAAAATTGTTTTTAAACATATTGGCAAGACTTTTCATAACACCTTGTTTTGCTAGACTTTAACATTACATGTCAAAATACCCAAGCATCTCTGGGAGTTTCACAGGATTATCACCTCTGCAAATGTCTTTCTAAACCCCAGGTTTGCTGGCTTTGCTCTGAGTAGTGTGTCTCCCCAGTGACTTCAGCTGTCAATGTGTAATTCTGACAGTATTGACTAGCCAGCACAGAACACTGCATGAGGGAGGCTTCTGGATCACATTTCATCCTAAATTGTTACGTTTAACCCTTGGGACACTTAATTGGACCCTTTGGAGTACATTACATAGTTATCATAAAAATTGTCTATCACTGATATAAGGCAATATTCCTTCTTTAAAGACTGAATTACTATTCTGGGTATGCCTTATTTCTCAGTTCAGTATACCTCCTTGGCAAACCAAGCCTTGGATCATACCCCTGTGCAAATTTTTTTGCCTCCTGGTGTTATAAAGAAGACTGTCTTTTCTAAACTTTACCTCATGACCTTCAGAAGAACAAAGAGAATCAACTTGTCCATGTCAAATGCTCTTCAGAGAATTTTCCTTATTTTGGTGAAGGTTGTTAAGTGTGGTACTACTTTAGTAGAAGTCACTGAAGATTGGTTCATCAGACATAACTGGGCTTGGGGGGTTGGCTTATCAGACATAACCTGGCTGTGGACAAGTTTCCTGTATGACCTACAATGCCTTCTACTTGTCTACAAGGCCTTAATTCTTTTAGTGACTGCTTCCTTCTTGGGTGTGGCCCTCACAATGAAGATACCTGGCTCTCATTACCTCTGCACTAACACTTGAAGAAGAGTCATCAGATCTCAGCAAGTCACCTCTACATACAACCATCATTTTTGTGCTTGAGAAAATTATCAGTTTGCTTGCTTGGGAGAAACATGGACACTTGGAAAATTTGGATCTGTGAAGTGGGAATCTCATTCTACCCCATAGTCTATCTACATCTAATACCAAAATTCTGCACAAGTCTTTTATTTCTTACAATAGCATGGAGCCATCATGGTGAGGGATCAACAAACAGCAGCAAGCCACTTATCTAATGGTATTTGTGGACAGCATCTGTGACTGAAGTTTGAAGAACTGATAAAGGATTTTCTTAGGGTCAAGGAGGTAGGCACTGGCCCTCCCAAGAAATATTCCACTGAACAGAAGAAAGAAGCTAGCTACCACTTCAGGAAAAAAAGGGGACCTTTCTCCCTGACCTTTTCTACAGGTAAAGCCAAAGAACACTATCATGGATCTCAGGTTTCATTCTCTTGCCAAAGAACAGCTCAAGGTTCGTCACAGTCTACTATGATGATCATTATCTATCAGTTCTTCCACTGTAGACTTTTCGATGCCCGTTACACTGAAACTCCTTTGACCTCAACAAGAAAAGCATTTCTACCAGAGAAGCGTTTCACTTGCTGTTTGAGCCTCGGTTTTCCCTTTTACCTGCTCCTCCCTTCCTGCTTAAATGTTTTCCAATGATATGACGCTATTTCTGTCAAGGCAAAGAGCACCCCCCACACATACCCTTGCTGAACAGATAAGCTTTATTGTAAAATTTTAGTTCTGTTTGCCATGTGCTTCAATTTGTGTACTCTGGTGCCGAAATTTATTTACCTACTGTTCATTTTTCTTTTAGCCTGTAGTGACATGGTGCATGAGGGTATAATGCATTGGTTTTCCTTAGTAAAATATCTTTGGTTCCATGCAGTGATATTGTGAATCTTATTATGCTCCAGAAACCGTTTGTAACGTACCTGCCACCTAAGGTCAAGTTCTCATGTAAGAGGCTTTGTCCTCTTGATATTCTGAGTCTTGTATACTGTACCATCCTTTTGTTAACTGTATTCTTGCTTTGAGAAAACTGATGGGGTCAGCAACAGGAGATCTTTTGTTTGGAGTTCTTTGTTTGGGTCCAAAAGTGACCTTAACGGGTTTTTTGTTTTGTTTTTCTCTCCAAAAGAACAACAGTCTGCCATAATGTTTATCTTTAGAGGAAAAAAAAAAAAAAAAGCTTTGCCTTTTAATTTTGGAGAATTATCTTCTATTTCTACTGCTCCTTTCATTCTCTTACCCCTTCTGCATTTTTACCCTGAAGGCAAGTAAGAGGATCTAGGTAGAAGATTGACTTTAGATTCTTTGAGGAAGGAGAAGGACTTGCTGACTTAAATTAGAAGCACAGACCTAGGCTTTCCTATAAAGAGGGTTAAAGTCAACCTAGAGGGATAGACTTTACAGGTAAGTAAGGTTTTTTTTAGTGAATTCAAAAGAATGAGAACCATTAGGGCTTGAAAATATAGTGGAAGTGTTAGAGTGTTTGCCTAGCGTGCATGAACCTCTGGGTTCAATCCCCAGCACCACAAAAAAATAAGAACCAAATTGTGACATTTATAATTGTCTTAAGGCTGTGAATGGCATGCTGTTACTTAGTGTTTTATCTGCATTCCCTACCACATTTCCACCAGCCCAAGGCTTTGGTATGTGGTCTGTGGTCTGTCGGGTTCATGATATTTCAGTCCCGATTAACAAGAATACCTGAAATCTGACTCTACCTCTAATGACTACTTTTGACCACTCCCCAGAGCAGCTTTATTCACTGAGCATTCCAAAAATACTTTGCAGTTGTCACTTCCTGTTGGGTCCTGAATGTTTCCCACATTGTATATAGTTCATCAGATGTTAATACGTTAGAAAGATTGTATGACATTATAGGAAATTTTGAGAAAAAAAAAATCATGGTTCATCTGCACCTTTTTCTGATTAAAAACTAATGTCTGTCTGTCCTCATTTAAATTCCCGGATCTAGCATGTGTTTACTCTCACAAATCAAGAGTACTAGTGAACCTTGAAGTATACATCAGAAGTGTGTTCCTGTAGTCCCAGCCATTCAGGAGAATGAGGCAGGAAGATCACTTGAGCCCAGGATTTCATATTCAACAATATGTGAGATTCCTGCTTGAAAAAAGAATGTGTATTATGTGTTTATATGAGAGGCTTTTTTATAGAAGGAAAATTGGCATTTATTTTTTGCTGTGTCTATGAGGGTGAAATGAATTTGAAGCTTTCTATTTTCTACCAAATTGATGGCATACAGAATCCTTGTATGTATAATCAAGGTAAAGAACCAAAATATAACATGGTGCCAGCCCTTAAGAGGCTTACAGTTTTAGTAGAATAACTCAACTCATTAAACATTTACTGAATTCAGTTTTATGTTGTAAGTATATAAAGCCTTCAAGAGAACTGTTTGGAATAATTTTTTTTTTTTTTTTTGAGACAGGGTCTCGCTTTGTAGTTCAGGCTGGCACTGAGCTCACTATGTAGCCCAGGCAAGTGTGGAACTCAGCAATCCTCCTGTCTCTGCCTCCCAAGTGCTGGGATGACAGGCGTGAGCCACCACGCCCAGCACTGTGGTGTGTGGTATTGATGGCTGGTGGGCGTGAGTCTCCACGCCCAGCATTATATGTGGTTACCGGGGATTGAACTCAGGACCTTGCGCTTGCGAGGCAGAGGCAGGCGCCGGAACCACTGAGCTAACACTCCGGCCCCTGGAATAATTTTTTTAAAAAGCTGTTTGCACCGGGTGTGGTTGCTTACACCTGTAATCCCAGCATTCCTAGGCAAGAGGCAGGAGGATTGCTGTAAATTCAAGGCTAGCCTGGCCTACATAGTGAGTTCAAGGCCAGTTTGAACAACAAAACAAGACCCTATCTCAAAAAAAAAAAAACTAAAAAAAACAAAGTTGTTTGATAGGGAAGCTATGTAGACAAATACAGCCATACATTCCATAACAAAGGAGGTACATCCTAAGAAATGTGTGATAAGAAAGTTATGTTTTGTGAACAATGCAGAGTGTACTTACACAAGATCCAACATCACTAGGTAGTATAATCTTATGGAACCCCTACTGTATATGCCACCATTGTTTAGAGCCAAACAGTTTGATAAGCAGAGTAGTAGAAGGATCCATGAAAGCAAGACTCAGTATATATATATAGGGCACCTGCTATATGTCAGACTTTGTTTTACACATTAGATTTATAAAGCAGAATCAAAGTGACATAGTCCTTGTCTTTATGGAGCTTGCAGCCTAGTGGGGAAGACATTGAATAAGTAAATATGTATTGTCAGTTTGTGATAAATGACATAAGTAAGAGCCATACATAAAGGCCAGGCATGGTGGCACACAGCTATAATCCCAGTACTCAGGATGCTGAGGCAGGAGGACTGCCATGAGTTGAGGCCAGCCTGAGTTACATAGTAAGTTCAAGACCAGCCTGGACTACAAAATGAGACCCTGTCTCAAAAATAAAAAGTACTTGAAAGGCTGAAGGTATAGCTCATTGGTAGAGTATCTCCTCAGTATGTTTGAGGACTTAGGTCAGTGGTGGTGAATCTTTTAGAGCTTTTAATGATACTAAACAGTCTGCTGTAGCATGCATGCCATAGGTTCACCACCACTGCCTTGGGTTCAGTACCCAGAACTGTAAAACCAAACTGAGAATTTATGGTCAAAAGATACAAACTTTTAAAGTAAGGGAGTAAGGGCTATTTCTGACCTAGAAAACAAGCATAAGTCCATTCCTGCTTCTCTTGTAAAGAGGTGAGGAAAAGCCTGGGTTATTTGCAGTTGAAAGACTAGTACAGCACAAAAATGGTTAACTAGTGTGAGAGTGTCATAAATAGGAGCTAGCCAAGATCATGCAGTACCCTCCAAGCCTTGGTAAAGTAAATATGCTGGCTTTGAATTCAGTTCTAAATGTTTTGGGGAATAATGTGAAGGGTTTACATATATAAATGATTACTTAGAGCAGTAAAGATGAACCTTTTAGAGCTTACAATGATACAAACAGCTTGTTGCATTACACATGCCATAGATACACCACCATTACTCTAGAGTAATATTCCTGGAGAAAGTTTAAACATAATGTATACACAATCAAAACAGGAAAGGTTACTTCAGAAGGTTCTTGCTATGGTTTAGGGATATATTGATTATGGAATGGCCTTCAGTAGTACAAGTGGAGGTAAAGTAGACCTAATATTGGTTTCAAAGAAAGAATGAGAGAATTTAGAAATGCAGTTGCAAGAGTAGATAAGGCTATGAGAAGAGAATGCCATCTAGTTGCCTGACTTGAACTACTATTGTACCATTTTCTGAAGTGGAAGGGGCTAGAGGAGAAGCCTGTTTGTTGAAGAAGTTCATGAGTTCTGGACATGTTTTATGGAGGACATAACCCTTAAAGCAGGTCAGACATGGGACATTATGTAGGAACATAAATATCAAGTGACAGTAATAGTGTTCTGAGAGTTAAGTAGGAGGAGATACCTATAGTTAAGGAACGATTGGGGAGGTTTCTTGTATGACATGGGACATGAACTTGGTTATGAGGATTCAGTCGCAAGTAGAGAAACAGTATGAACAAAGATACTGAGATAGAGGGTTGGGGATTACCTCAAAGTGGTACTGCACAAATCTTGGGCGCACATGGGCCCAAGTTCAATCCCTGGTACCTCACACACACAAAAAAAATACTGAAATAGATTGTGTGAATTAAATCATAATAATAGCTTAAATACGGTTAAGGATGTTGATCAAGGAAACAAGAAAGAGAAAACAAGAAGGGACCTGATTAGTTAAGGAAGGATGCCCAGGGGCAAGAGAGACAATCCTAGATTAGCAACAGGTGAAAATTGATATCAGAAGATATTTATGTGTCAAATGAATTGAAATACAGAAGATTGATTTGATTTTGATTTTTAGAAATTCTTATTGGTATTGGTGTAAAAATAATTTACAACTCTGGGCTGAAGATTTAGCTTAGTGGTTCCGGCGCCTGCCTGGCAGGTGCAAGGTCCTTGGTTGAGTCCCCCATAACCACATACAGCAATACCTGTCATGGTGATCCACACCCACCAGCAATCAGTACCACATACCACAGTGCTGGGCGTGGTAGCCTACGTCTGTAATCCCGCACTCGGGAGGCAGAGGCAGGAGGATTGCTGAGTTTGAGGTTTGCCTGGGCTACATAGTAAGCTCAGGGCCAGCCTGAACTACAAAGCAAGACCCTGTCTCAAAAAAAAAAAAAGAGAGAGAAAGGAAAGAAAGAAAGAAAATTTACAACTGGGGAGAATGGAAAGGAAAATGAATAGAACAAGTGTCTTAATAGAGCTGAGGAAAACAAATTAAAGTTAACATTCAAGAACTTTGGTAACTACAAAGGTGACTTTGCAAATGTGAAAAAGGAATGGAACTTATTGGGTTAAAATAGAAAGTTTCTGATTTTAAATATATTTAGAGATGAGTTTCCAATGGAGTGAACTGTCCAATGAAAGAACATTGAGCCAGCATAGATTAAGCATATTTGTGACTTCTCAAAAAGCAAAATAAAACCTTGAGCACAATAAATCAGATTCATCATAAACCCTTAGATTAGGAGAGATTACTTAGAGAGCTCTCTAAGACTGAAACTGTTGTTGATCTTTTACTGTGTACATCATACATGTTTGCTTTCTTTTCTTAATGTGATTACCTCCCCAGATAGTTAAATGACGTTTTCTGCACTTTAAAGGTAGCTCCATTGATCACTGTGTGAAATCCTGCTCTTTGCTCCTTTTTTCTTCGTGAGTCTTTGTCCTTACTGTGTTCCCACTCTTTATTCCCCTTGTAAAGTTTCAAATAAGTCTGATGGCAGAAAATACATCTTAAGGGCACTGTCACTTTGAAAACTTGTGGAAATTGAGATGACAGTATGGTATATCAAAGGAATCCTGAATTACCCCCTGAAGCCTGACCCATCCACACTGTTAACCCATTCAGAACTCTTGGTCTCGATATCCTAATCTTGAGATTCTAAAAGCTTCTAATCTTTAATTAATTGTCCTTTAAATCTTAGTCATAGTCTCATGTTTATCATTTTTAGGGAAAAGTAATTGGAGGGTGGGGCTTTCTCCTATTAAGAGCTGAGGATTGGCTGCTTTCAGTGTCTTTGTCTTAGCCTCTTCTTGCTACCTCCCACAGGGATCCATATGGCTTTGGAGACAGTCGTGATACAAGGCGTGATCGATCTCCGATTCGAGGAAGTCCAAGGAGAGAATCCAGAGATGGCAGAAATGGTCGGGATTCCCGGGATAGCCGAGACATGCGAGACCCCCGAGACTTGCGGGAACACAGAGACAGCAGAGACATGCGAGATCACAGAGACAGCAGAAGTATTCGTGATACTCGAGACTTGAGAGATCTTAGAGACTTCCGTGACCTAAGAGACTCTAGGGATTTTCGAGATCACCGGGACCCCATGTATGACAGATACAGAGATATGAGGGACTCCCGAGAACCTATATATAGGTATGTACACAGCTATCCTGCTTGCTTTTTCTTACATGTTTTGCTGAATTAATTAAAAGCTATATAAGGGCAATGATTTGGCCTTGTATTTCTAATATTTAGTAGATATGCTCAATACATTTTGTCAAAGGTGTGAATGATTGATTAAATTATGCTTAGCACATAAATCTGGATCAATCTTCCCTCCCCCATGAAAAACAACACTGTCCAAACAAAAACATAAATGGAGTACAAATGTTTTTGGCATTGCAAAAACATAAGATAGGGACCGGAGATTTAGCTCAGTGTTTCTGACCCCTGCCTAGCAAGCTCAAGGTCCCTAGTTCATCCCAGTAACCACTACTACAATACTGGGCATGGTGACTCACACCCACCAGCAGTCAGTGCCACATACCACAGTGCTGGTGTGGTGGCTCATGCCTATAATTCTAGCACTCAGGAGGCAGAGGCAGAAAGATTGCTGTGAGTTCAAGGCTTGCCTGAGCTACAGAGTGAGCCCAGGAACAGCCTGAACTACAAAACAAGACCCTGTCTCAAAAAAATAAAAATAGAAGATAGACTAATAATTAATATATGAATAGAAGCTCAATATCATTAGTTATCAGAGAAATATAAATGAAAGGTACAGTGAAATATGATCTTACATCTAGTCGAATGGTTATATTTTTAAAAACCAGAAAATATGGGCTGGAGGGTTAGTTCAGTGGTTCCAGCGCCTGCCTCGCAAGCGCAAGATCCTGAGTTCGATCCCTGGTAACACATACAATGCTAGGCGTGGAGACTCACGCCCACCAACAATCAATACTGCATACCACAGTGCTGGGTGTGGTGGTTCACACCTGTCATCCCAGCACTCAGGAGGCAGAGGCAGGAGGATGGCTGAGTTCGAGGCTTGCCTGGGCTACATAGTGAGCTCAGAGCCAGCCTGAACTACAAAGTAAGACCCTGTCTCAAAAAAAAAAACTGGGTGAATCTTGAAAGCATTATGCTAAGTGAAATAGGGCACAATAGAAAACAAATATTATATGATTCTGCTTATATGTAAAACCTAGAATAGGCAAATTCATAAAGACAGAAAATAGAGATTACCAGGGACTAGAGAGAGGTGAGAAGAGGAAGTTACTGTTTCGTGAGTACAATATCTGTTTGAGGTGGTGAGGTTTATTTGCAAATTGCTAACTGGCTCCTGAAATTATAAATAATTAATATTAGTTATTTTGCACTTATTATCTACCAGAGACTTCCTGCATATCATCCCTGTTTACACACACCCCCTAACTCATTGTATAAGACAAGTTAATTCAGTCAGAGATGATAAGTTATGAGTTCCAGATACATTCCCAAAGTCCTGTACCTTACTGAGAAAAATTCTCTATGTTTGATCTGTGCAGAATAGGACAGATATTGAACACTAAAAATTTACTTTTTAGGAGAGAAGGCTCTTATGACCGATACCTGCGGATGGATGACTACTGCAGGAGAAAAGATGACTCTTATTTTGACCGTTACAGAGATAGCTTTGATGGGCGAGGCCCTCATGGCCCAGAAAATCGTGCAAAAGGTAAAGTAACAGAAACAGCCTATTCCTGTTACTGGCAGAATATTTTAAGAAGAAGGAGAATCTAGACTGAGTGCCACATGTGCATCATCACAGCTATTCAGGAAGCTGACACAGGATTGCAAGATTGAGGCCAACCTGGGCAACTTGCAAAACCCTCTGTCTCAAAATAAAAAATAAGAAGACTTGAAGATGTAGCTCAAAGTAGAATACCTCTGGGTTTCCATCCTTAGTAATACAAAAACAAAAGAAGAAAGAAAGAAGACACTATATTGCCTCAATTAAAAAGGAACTAATGACTTAACCAGGTAGCTTACAAAAAGGAAAAAAATACATAAAACCCTTTAATATTGAAGGAACATTAAGCTTAGTCATCCAACAAGAAATAAGCATTTCCAACAATGAGAAGTGAAAGATTTAAGCTGAAGACATTTAAGTGCTTGTATTCTTCCCCATTGATCCAATGACTGTTACTATCTACTTTACATACTCAGTGTAAGTACTCTTCAGCAGCACATATACATATATAGTGTGGGCTTCTATTTGTCATTTTTACCTAGTAGCATCTCTATTTTAGGTAAAGAAAAACGGTTTATTTTAAAGCTTCATTTTTCTCATTCCATCTTGTTTGTTTGCTTCTTTGTTTGGGGGACAAGGTCTCACTATGTAGTCCAGGCTGGCCTTGAACTCACTGTGTAGCTGAGGGTGGCTTCAAACTTGTGGCAATCCTTCTGCCTCATCTTCCCAAGTACTGGGATTACAGGTGTGTGCCACTCTACCTGGCTTTCCATACATCTTTAAAGATTTTTTAATTGTTTCATACCTAGCAATCACATCTCGACTTTTTGTGTAAGATCAAGTAGGTATTATAAAACTTTATTACTTGATTTTTTTTTCCAAAATAGTTCCAAAATCTAAATTAAACTAATAATAAAATACCCCCTGTCAAGTTGTCAGAAATCAAGAGAATGATGATACCTAATATTTGACTATACAAAAATGTGCCCTGGAGATTCTACCTTTGTGGAAATAGAGATTAGCATCAGCCTTTCTAGAGAGCAGCTTGGCAGAATGTATCAATCAGAGCATTAAAATAATTATGCCCTTTGTTTCACTTTGATGATTTATAATATTAAAAAAAAAACAATGATTACTTTAGGAATTATATGTGAGGATTGATTCAGAGTTCTATAGCTGGTTTTCATAGGGCAGTCCATATTTCCATTTTCCCGGTGGTATCTTGCAGAGCGTTTGAAACGTGAGGAACGGCGTAGAGAAGAGCTTTATCGTCAATATTTTGAGGAAATCCAGAGGCGCTTTGATGCTGAAAGACCTGTGGATTGTTCTGTGATTGTGGTCAACAAGCAGACTAAGTAAGAATCTGTCAGATCTTTCTCCCTAAACCTCAACAGACTCCTAAACATTGCTTGGGCTGTGTATTTTTTTAAAAGCAGTGGCCAAGTTTATTTGAGAAAGTAAAAGCAAAGAGTGAGGGAGAAACGGCCTCTGCAGAGTAAGCTTGGGCTGAGGAAAAAGAAAAAGCAGTAAAAGGACATCCTGGAGAAAGTAAGGTGGGCTACTGTGCAGATAGCAAGTTCTCCTTGGCATCTGTGCCTTTTATGCAATCCAGATCTCAAGGAACCCATTGAGAATTTCTGCATACAGGTCCTGAGAGGGAGTGCTAGGATGTCATGCCTCAGGCTTATGTCGAGTCTAGACCATCCTGTTGAAAACCTGTTTGAATTCTGTGGAGAAGTCCATGTCCATGTCCAAGACTTTGGGAACTGTTTTTTGCATGTGTTCTGGTATCTCGTAATGAATAGGTCACGTCTGCTTCCCCAGCCAGCTTTGCCATGCCCTAATTTCCTAGTCAGTTCCCCCTGAGAGACACAAATCCCCAGAATTCTTTTGAGGGAGTGGAGGTCTGTGTCTTCTACAGATATCTTCTTCAAGCTGGAAGGGGCTGCAGACCCTACCTACTGGGGATTATATGCTCTCTAACTACCTGGGGTGTTGTGGCTCACTGGCTAAGATGAAGAAAGGAAAACCTATCAAAAAACAACAAGAGAAGAATTAATGACCATTTACTTCACTGCTATCCTAAATATGAGGAGCAGGTCAGATTTCCATGCTTCCTACAGCAGCACTGGAGTCTTGCTTGTTGAAAAGAAATTTCAAGTCTTCAAAGGCTCACAAAGTAGTAGCTTATCCTTTTAGGTAATCTTGTTCCTCAGACAGTTCAGATGTGACTGACTTTATTCTAGAAAGATGAATACAGCCAGACTTGGTGGCACACTCCTGTAATCCTAGTACTTGCGAGGTCGAGGCAGAAGGATTGCTGTGAGTTCAAGGTTAGCCTGAGCTACCTAGTGAGTTCAAGCCAGCCTAAACAAGACCTTGTCTCAAAAAAAAAAAACTTCTTACCAGATAAAAGGAAGATGAATCCAATTATGTATCTCTGCCACCTTTATTACAGTGGAGTGGCAAAAATCCCGAGCAAAAAGTTGAGGACTGGGGCCGGAGGGTTAGCTCAGTGGTTCCGGCGCCTGCCTCGCAAGCGCAAGGCCCTGAGTTCGATCCCCGGTAACCACATATAATGCTGGGTGTGGAGAGACACCCACCAACAATCAACACCGCATACCACAATGCCGGACGTGGTGGCTCACGCCTGTAATCCCAGCACTCAGGAGGCAAAGACAGGAGGATTGCTGAGTTCGAGGCTTGCCTGGGCACCATAGTGAGCTCAGGGCCAGCCTGAACTACAAAGCGAGACCCTGTCTCAAAAAGCAAAAAAAAAAAAAAAAAGTTGAGGACTGTCTCTCAACCCTGTGGGAAAACTGTCAAAGTAAGTTAGAATTTTTCACCTGAAGTGAGATTTTTCTACTCAAAGGCAAAGAAGTTGGGAGTCTAGGTATGGGGCAGGGAGAAAAATGGTTCTTTTAAAGTCTAAGACTAAGAACCAATTAGTGTCCCCTAGAATTTTAGGAGAATTACATATGCATCTTCCACTAGAGGATGGATTGGAATTAACAGCCTTGTTAATGCAGCTGGTCTTATACCATCATGTATTTTTCTAAGGGCTTCACTTCAGGGAAGTATTGCAGGGGGAATGACACAGTTTTAGAGGGGCATAGTTGAGAAACTTGTCTAAGAGGCTGAAGGCCTTTACTTGCCTCTTCCTTGGATACGACTTTCAATTAGGAAACTGGGGGGGTCTCTTAGTTGTATAACTAATGGCATAGCTGAATTTTCCCTACCAGGTACTCCATTACACCATGCAGCAGGATCCAGTTGTTGGCTAATTTGGTCAGGGAAACCTGGTGTCCCAACAAGTACAATCCATTTTGACCTCAGCTGGAATTTGAGAATTGTTCTCAGTTTTTGCTAGTAAATCCCTTCCTAGCAAGGGAGCAGAATATTGTGGGACAATTAAAAACTCATATATAAACATTTGGCCTTCAAAGTGACCTTGTCAGCACAGGAATAAAAAATTGCCTAGGGTTTCCCTTGATACCACCTATTGCTATATACCTAGAAGAGAGTTTTTCAGAGAAGGAAGTCAGCAAAATGAGCTGTCCCTGTGTCAGTAAGCAGTTGAATTGACTCACCCATGACATCTCAGTTTACCCAGGGTTCCTCAGAGGAGATGGTGATGTCTCTTGACAGGGACATTGCAAGTTCCCCTGGGCCTCTTCAGTACTCTATGCAGGAAATGAGAGTTCTGGTACCCTAGTCCATTTCTGGGAGCAGCAACAGTCAAACCTACCAGTGTATTCTGGTATTGCTAAGAATATAGATAATGGAAAACCCTGTCATACTGGCTTAAGCCACAAAAAGGAATTTTCATTTAGCTTAACTTGAAAGCTGAGACATGGCTGCATCCAGGTTCAGACTGTGCCATCAGGATGTGGTCTGTGTTGGTTTCTCAGCACTACTTTCCTTGGTGTTGCCCTCATATTCATGCAAGTTTTTTGCTTGAAAAGGCAAATGACACTAGCCTGAAACATGTCTCCTTTATAAGCCCATTGAAAAGACAGCTTACCTTTCCCAATGCTTCTACCTAAAATTCTAGAAGTGTTTTCATTGAACTGACCTGATTCACCTTCTCACCCCAATCTTGTTACTTTGACCAAGGATGCTAGAACATTCTGATTGACCAGGACAATGTTACATGCCCATCTGCCAGTGTAATTGGCCCTTGCAACTGTATGGACTAAGAATAGAAAAGGGAGTGGATACTAGTCAAGCAAAGCAAGACAGCCCTGAAAGAATGCCCTTTGAGAAGCATTTGTCTCCATTTGTCAGTCAAGAAACCACACCTGCTTTGTGACAGGCCCTGGCCTTGTGAACTGTTAGATGACCATGCTAGCCAAGCTAGAATTCACAGCACTGATCTCTCCCACCTCTTGTTTACGTGCTTTCCTCAAAGAGGCAAAGCAGAGAAGCACAAGGGAAGATAACAGCTGGAAAGCTTAAAAGTAGCTGTGTTCCCTTCCCCCAGGAGGAAGAAACCTCATGTTATTTTCTAGCAGTTTGGGGTTAAAGAGCTAATTTCAAGGCAGTGACTAGGGAAATAGGTGTTGAGACACCAAGCAGCAAGCAGACTTCACAGAGTCCAGACTGTCCTGTTCAGAGATAGATGTTACTTTAACTGTAGATCATTTTTATGACATATATACATAATACCTGACATTTTAATCTTCATAGTAATCATATTACGTTTATTCAATGAGCAAGTTTTCCTCTGTATATGGTAGATGCTAGGTCCTGGGGCTATAATAACAAGCAAACACACACAACCCCTTCCCTTATGGTTCTCACAGCAGCCTAGTTGGAATGATGATAAAAAATATGTAAGTGCTGAGTTCTGTGAGAAGAGAATATCAGGGATCTAATTTAGATTGGAGGGAAAATCGCTTCTCGGCCTTTTGGCTAAGATCAAGTGTAGATTGGAGGGAAAGTCCAAGAAGAGACATAGGATCTGGGCCATATATCATAGGAATTGAGGTGTATTATTCCTGTTTACTGGTTTTAAAAAAATAGGGCCGGAGGTTTAGCTCAGTGGTTTCAGTACCTGCCTAGCAAGCTCAAGGTTCCTGGTTCAATCCCCAGTAACCACATGCAACAACACCAGATGTCGTGAATCATGCCCACCACCAATCAGTAGCATATACCACAGTGCCAGGCATGGTGGCTCATGCTTGTAATTCCAGTACTAGAGAAGCAGAGGCAGGAGGATTGCTCAGTTCAAGGCTTGCCTGGGCTACATAATGAGCTCAGGGCCAGCCTGAACTACAAAGTGAGACCCTGTCTCAAAAAATAATAACAATAATAATAATAATAATAAAAGAAATTGATGTTGGTAAGAGGTAAATGAACTTGCTTAAAAAATTTCACAGTTTGGTAATCAAACGTTAGGGCTGGAATCCAAACCCATTTCTCTAGCATCAAAGCCTTTACTTTTCCCACTGTGTAATGCAGTCTCCTCCAAGACAGATAAATGCCACAAGCCTTATGCAATAGGATAGTATTAAGAAAGAACTGGGGAGAAAAGAGAAAAGTATCAAATACTGTGGACTGGCAGTTTTCTGTGTGATCTCAAGCAAGCACAGCCACTCTAGAAGAGCCAGCGTATTAGGAGGGAATTGATCTAGATCCTTGGAGCTCATTGGCAGCAAGGAGGCTTAGATTCTGAGTGCTCTGTTCGAGCCCACACAGCTGGCTGAGGCACAACAATGTGCACAATGAAGGTGGATCAGGGAGTGCTCAGCTGGATCCTGTTTGTTCTTACAGAGATTATGCAGAATCTGTGGGACGCAAGGTCCGGGACCTAGGCATGGTTGTGGACTTGATATTCCTCAACACAGAGGTGTCACTATCACAAGCTTTGGAAGATGTTAGCAGAGGAGGGTCTCCTTTTGCTATTGTCATCACCCAGCAACACCAGATTCACCGTTCCTGTACAGTCAACATCATGTTTGGAACTCCACAAGGTATGGAAACCCCAGTAGACCACATTTTCAGAGGTAGTCAGTAACATTAATTATCCTATGGCCAAGAAGTAGGTTTTGGGCAGATGACTAATGTATTTCAGGTCAAATATGGTAAGGCCCTTCTAAGTTTAGTGCACTGGAGACTTGTGTAATCATTTATTTGTCTTGGTATTCCCTCAGTGATACAGTTCTGAGCCTGCTATCTACTCAGTCATTAGGTGTACACAGTGCTGGCAAGTAACAACTAGTTCTGGGCAGTGAGGGGTAGAGGGGGGTTAACATGTGCTGAATTATACACACTCCCCCCAGTGTCTCATTTCCGTCCACCAATACAAACTCACGGATGAGAGTTGGAATGAAATATACACTATCAGTTCTCAATAGTGAGATCTAGCTGTGTCCAGCAGACTTCTAGCACATACTGCACTGTCTGCAGTGGAATCCTTGCTTTCACCCTACTGTCTAAATGGGGGATAGATAATACCACAGGATGCTGTGCAACAGTGTGCTGGAGAAGTAAGCAGATGAGCTGTGTTCTAACTCCGTAAAGAGCCAGGCCATGTTCCTTTAAGTTCTTTATGTAGCTTTTGGAGCTCTGAGCTTTGAGTGTTGAGACTCAGCTAGCTGATGCCCTGCTTATGGCCTTATAGCCCAGACTTTCCCTTTCTCTCCACACTCAAGATCTCTGTTGGCCCGATTGGTAACACCTATAGCAATAGAATGTAGTAAGTATCTCCAGTGAATCATTTGTCTCTGTTGAACGGTCCTTAATATACGTGAGGATATTTATATAAATTTCAGAGAAGCCTTCTCATCACCTGCAAAAACCCTGATGCCCACTAGTGAGGACAGGAGGTTATTCAAAATCAGTGGGCCAGCTCTGTCCTGATGAGCACAGTGGAGAGCCAGGCTTGACAGAGGGCTTTTTGGCCTCCTGCTGCTGGTCTACAGGCTGCTGGGCTCGCCTCCCATGGTTATTCTTCACGTGGTCTCTTTGAATCTGTGGGAGGCTCTCGTGTTTCTTTGGATTTTACTACAAGTCTGTGATCCAGGAATTCACTCAAAGAAATAGCTATATACAAGGTGTGTGCTCCCACCAAAGATACTCATTCACCTCTGATCTCCCTCCCTGCCCTCCCCACTCCTAATCGCCATGTTTTTTGTCACCAAAATTGTTTCTGCCTGTTCTGACGTTAGAAAAGGATTGGTAGAATACAGCAGGTGGGCATTCAAATCTGTCATGGGAAAAAATATCTCATGTCATTCCCTCCTCCAGAGCATCGCAACATGCCCCAGGCAGATGCCATGGTGCTGGTGGCCAGAAATTATGAGCGTTACAAGAATGAGTGCCGGGAGAAGGAGCGTGAGGAGATCGCCAGACAGGCAGCCAAGATGGCTGATGAAGCCATCCTACAGGAAAGAGAGCGAGGAGGCCCTGAGGAAGGAGTGCGTGGGGGGCACCCTCCAGCCATACAGAGCCTCATCAACCTGCTAGCGGATAACAGGTACCTCACTGCTGAAGAGACAGACAAGATCATCAACTACCTGCGAGAGCGGAAGGAGCGGCTTATGAGGAGCAGCACCGACTCTCTGCCTGGTGAGCTACGTGGCAGGGCCGAGGTGAAGTTCTGACTCTGCATTTCTCTAATCCCCAGACTCTGTTGGGAGGGTGGCAGGCCCAGGACTCTTGGGGTGGGTAAGGGAAATGAGCCTGTCTCTTGGGCTCTCCCATGGGCCATCTATGCTGATGTAATTAATGATAACTTAAAATGCAAGTACTGAATTCTGATCCCTGAAGTTACTGTGGTGGTGGGTGGGCTGGTGTTGCTGGCTCCCTGGTGGCCAAGGTGTAATTATACATATTTACCTTGTTTTAGCAATTCTCTTGGGGACCAGGCTGTTTTTCTATAAACAGCACGTATCATGAAATGGCCCCTTTGGGAAGCTAATATTATTGTCAGTGTATTGTGTGATTGATGTGATTTAGTGATTATTGTGCTTCTCTGGGCTGCTAGGCCTTCTGCCCTTGGGAGGTACTTTGAACCAGATGCCTTCCTCTTGTGTCTTCCAGGCCCGATTTCCCGCCAGCCACTCGGGGCGACCTCGGGTGCCTCACTGAAGACACAACCAAGCTCCCAACCGCTCCAGAGTGGCCAAGTGCTCCCCTCTGCCACGCCGACTCCAGCTGCACCCCCCACCTCCCAGCAAGAGCTTCAGGCCAAAATCCTCAGTCTCTTCAATAGTGGCACTGTTGTGGCCAACAGCAGCTCTGCATCACCCTCCGTTGCTGCTGGAAGCCCCCAGAACCAGAATTTTTCCACAGCAGCAAACAGCCAGCCTCCGCAAAGATCACAAGCCTCTGGCAATCAGCCTCCAAATATTTTGGGACAGGCAGGATCTGCTCGGAACCTGGGCCCCAGGCCTGGGGCTCCTTCCCAAGGGCTCTTTGGCCAGCCTTCCAGTTGCCTGGCACCTGCTACCAACATGGCTGGGCAGAGGCCCGTGTCTTCCACAGGTATTAACTTTGACAATCCCAGTGTACAGAAGGCCCTGGACACCCTGATCCAGAGCGGCCCTGCTCTCTCCCACCTGGTTAGCCAAACCACAGCACAGGTGGGGCGGCCTCAGGCCCCCATGGGATCTTACCAGAGGCACTACTGAGGCTAAATCGTTCAACTCTTCCCAGTCCCCTCATCCCTGGCCTCCTTCCACTTCATTCTCAATAGAGTTGTTTGGAGGATGTTTTTTGCGCGCTCCAGGTCTACTTCAAATGTAAGTTTCTACCACCTGCTCACCTCCCTACCTGATTCCTTACAGAATCAGGGTTTATACTGCATTTGGGGGAGTTTTTTTTTGTTAGAAAGTAAATAACTAGGGTCGCTCAGGCAGTTACAGATGTCTGGGCTCAGTTTACATTTGATGGGTTTCTCTGGCTCCTCTGTCTGCTGGATTTGGGGGAGAAAAGAAGCTGCGTCCCAGTTGGCTGAGTTTGGAATGGCATTTTCCATGTCAGTAGCTACCACGTTTGTTCATTTGGGGCCTACCAAAGCTTTCCCATTCACCCACATCTCGTGGAGCTTGAGCTCCTGACTGGGTTTACAGAGAAGCAGCCTGGTTATGGTAGGCACACTGTCACCATGTCGCCATCCCATGAGTATGGCTTTCTGGCGTAGGACTCAGATGAGCTACAATAGACTGGTGAAGAATGACCATGGTGACCAAAGAAGAACTCTGCCTGCATCAGAGTGGTGCTTTGTTGGAATTTTTTTTTTCTTCCATTTCAATGGATCGCCTCCAGCGGGCTGAACAGCTCCAGGCACCAGCAGTTTGAAACCAACTGTGAATCTGGGCTCCACCACTCTTTGCTCAAAGCTTTTCTGTCAGCACTTGCCTCTGGCAAGCAGCACTTCGTGGAGTCCAAAAGCAGCCCTAGACTCTGACAGTGGATACCCATCTTTTCAATAATTTGTTTTGAGTTTGTGACTCAAAAATACAGACTTCTGGGGCTAGGAATTTAGTTCAGTGGTTCCAAATTCCATCCCTGGTACCACATACCATAATACCAGGTGTGGTGGCTCACACCCATAATCCTAGCAATCAATACCACACACCATAGTGCTGGACATGGATGGCTCATGCCTGTAATCCTAGCACTCAGGAGGCAGAGGCAGGAGGATTGCTGAGTTCCAGGCTTGCCTGGGCTCCATAGTGAGCTCAGGGCCAGCCTGAACTACA
Source organism: Thryonomys swinderianus (assembly GCA_004025085.1). NCBI lineage: Eukaryota > Metazoa > Chordata > Mammalia > Rodentia > Thryonomyidae > Thryonomys > Thryonomys swinderianus. Next base: position 45,216 of record PVIC010001588.1, read on the forward strand.
AAGTGAGGCCCTGTCTTCCCCCACTAAAAAAAAGATATCTATATATGTGGTGAATCTGGTTCACCATAATACACACACACACACACACACACACACATACACATCTGCTTTCATCCAGATTCTTGTTCTGTTTTCTGAGAGGCGGGAGGTAGAAGTATTTGGTGTCAGATTTTTGTCAGATTTTTGGTAGCTGAACTTACTCGGTATTCATAACTATTGAGCCAGAGTGAAGTTGTTGGAGGGCTTCTGGCTGCTGCTTTGAATGGAGCCAAAGGATCTGCCCTCCGCCTCGGGACTGTGCTTGGTAGGGCCCTGTGGATCAAGTCTCAAGAGGTCTCAGCAGGGCAAGGGAGAGTGGCAACTTCAACTGAGCTCCTGCCAGCGGCCGAGCAAACAGTCGTTTTAAACTGAAGGTCCCAAATGGCAGCAGTTTACGTTCTGAGCTGTTTGTGTTATACAGTGGGTTTTTCCCCTCTTTGGAACTCCTGTGTTGTTAAAATAAAATGATTACTTTTTAATTAAAATGAAAAATTCAGAACTGTGTTCATCTTGAGTATGAATATCTACAGTACTGTTTGGACATTTTTTGGACATTTGTTCCAGATTGTGTGTATCCCTGCCTGAAGAACCAGAGTTTGCCCCTTGTCCTCAGCGAGGAGTCAGGCCTCACACTCTTAAGCCTACTTTGAGTGGCTCGCCTGGAGAACAGCATGAGTCAGGCATGGTATACGCACCTGAAATCCAGCACTCGGAGGCTGAGGCCAGAAGAGCACAAGTTGAGGCCCAGCCTTGGCAACTTAGTAAGACCCTAATTCAAAACTGGCCTAGGGATATACAAAGTGCGATCAGTGCAAAGGTCCTGCTTCAATCCCAGTGCAAAAAAAAAACCATAAAAGCCTGCACACTAGTTATAATGCCATCCATTGTGCTACTTCTATTAGAACACAGGAGCCTGCTTCAGGGATGGGAGGCCCATTGTGAAGGCCTCTGGCTGACTGGGGAATGGGGGCGTCTCCTTATTTCACCTCTGCTCTACCCATTGTGCAGCCAGTTTGCAGAATCTACAGTAAGAACCTGAAAAAGCCTTGCAGAGCTTTAATAAATCAGTGAGTGGTATAAACTTCCTGAGGGTGAGGCCACCATGCCATCAGGGGTGAGCCTCCTGAGAAGCCGGCCTGGCTTCTGGGAATGTCACACAGCCTGACGCCTAGGAAGTGCTTCCCAGTGTCAGGAGCCCTCAGCATAGTGCTGTAGGCACACACTGGGCAACTGACCACGGGCATCAGCCCCATGCTTGCCAGCAGAGGTTAATGTTTCTGGCTGAGAATCTGGGTTCCTCCAGGGGGGTGGTCCTCCAGGGCTCCCCCGGAGTATTTAAACAGCACACCCCAGGCCATGAAGGGTATAATAAAATTATTTTTATTTTTATTGCATTTTGTGCAGACAGGAATCTAAAAAATACAGTAAAAGCCTTAAAGCATTAAATGGGAGCATTCAACAATAAAGGAAAGAACCAACCCTCTCCTCATATTGGCACAAAGAACACAAGAGCAATACTGAGGCAGGATGCGGAATACTCAAACACTGAAAATTAAATGCAGGCCTAATAATAGTAATAATAGTAATAAATACTCTTGATTTGGTTCACAACCTCTCCTATTTACAAGTGTTTTCAACTTCATTGCATTGCCCTGCACAGAGATCATCTAAAACAAAAGCAACACTAGATATCACTACAAGGCTATTGAAATATTGCACTCAGAATAAAAGTCACTTGGATGACGTGAAACATCTAGCTACAGTGATTATAAAGATAATTTAATGAATGACATGACATTCATAACAAATATTGCACATGTAGCACAGAAAACTTGGGTTTTTGTTGTGGGGTATTTGTTTCATCAACGGAAACATTGCTCTTGCCAACCAGACAGTCTGGGCCCAGATAGTGCAACTTTGGTTCCCTAATCCATGACGATAATACCCCCCTTTCCCCTTGGCCCAGTCCACACTGCAGCCCAGAGCATGCAGTCCCCAGCAGAAAGGACCCACAGTTCTCTGAGTCTTCTGAAGGGTGCAGGGCTAGTGTCAGACGCTTCTACCCTTCTGTTACCTGAAAGAATCTATTTCATCCCCTGATCAAACCTCGGGGTCCTGGGCCCAATCTGCAGCCCTCCAGACCTACCCCTGGCCACTCCTGACCCTGTGGATGGCACCATCTGTGGCTGACTCTGCCCTGGGCCCAAAGGAAAGGAGGTGGTGAGGTCAGGCGTACCCAGTGCCCCCGGCTCTGGGAGGTGGGCAGGATGTCTAACAAGACACTCAAGTCGGCCCTGGGGCTGGAGGTTCTGTACCGATCCCAGAGGACGCTGGAATGAGCATGCAGTGCCTGTGTCTAGGGGGGGCCCCTAGAAACGTGCCCTGGGGGGAGGGAACCCAAATGCTTTTTAAGGGGCAGAGGACACCTCCGATGGACCAGGTTGGTGGAGCGGAAGCGCCGAGAACTAGAGTTGGGGAAAGCTGGAGGCCTTGGTTTCTAGTCAGAGGAGGGCAGAGAGGCACTAAGAACAAAGTGCTTGTGACTGCAGCCCTCCCCTGGGCCAGGGTGCCTGGGAGACAGAGCTAGAGGCGGCTGCCTAGCAGCGAGACCGGCCTCTGAGCAAGGAGGAGGCAGCTGGGGCCCCGAGGCCAGAGCTGCGGATAGGGCCGGGGCAGGGGGCATCAGGGGCCGCGAGGCCCTCGGGTGGGTCTCACCCCTAAACTAGAATTGCCCCCTTCTCCCTGTCCCAGGGAGGAAACGCTGGGGGAGGGGCACCCTCCAACTCCACGAGTTCAGTCTTTGGCGAGGAGCCAAGGGATAGGGGGAGCAGGCGACAAGCCAACTGAGGAGAGATGCCTGCTCCCCAGCGAAGGCACCGGGGCGGGGCTTCCTCGGTGGGGCGCGGGCCTCTGGGTTTCTCTCCCTAAGGAGCGCCCCTCCCCTATCCTGGCCCCAACTTGCATAAGAGCAGAGGCTGCGCGCATCTCTGCGGCCGCAGTGGAAGCTCACGTCCGCGGGGAGGCGAGTCCAGGAAAAGCCGGACACTTGTCTCACCTCGTCTCCGTAAGAACTGGAGGGAAGGGGGAAGCCAAGGGCGCGCGGAAGGAGCGCGGAGGCGGGAGCAGGGCCGGCGTCAGGGACCAGGATCACGACCCCCGCCTGGGCCTAAAGCACTTTTGCTCTCAGTCTCCCGGACGTCAAGGGAACCAGCCTCCGAGGCCTCGGCTCCCCTGGGCGCCCCCGGCCGGAGAGCTTGACTGTGGCGAGAAGTCCGTTGCGCTTCTACTTACATAAATATGGGGACGTTAAAAATACACGCGATGTCTCCTGTACACTATGTATAGGCTCAGCCGCGGCCCGCGGCCCGCGAGGAGGGCGGTGCCATCTGCGAGCGCGACCCCCGCACCCGAGCGCCTCCGGCCGGCGCCGAGCGGGGCAGCAGCGCCAGGGGCGAGGGAGGGGGCGGGGCCGTGCGGACTACCTGGGTCCTGGGGCCGGCTTCCCTCCTCCGCGCCTGCTCCCGACGTTTATTGCAGCGTCTCCTCCAGCGGGGCGAGGCCGGGTTTAGGAAAAGGGCAACGCGACCGGGGCCACAGACCCCGAGATGACGGGGCGCGGGCGTCCTCTCCGATCGTCCCCGACGGGCGTGGCCTCCAGACTTCAGGCAGCGGGGAGGGGGCCGGGGTCGGGCACAGGGTCTGTATGTAAACGGTGACAGCGGCGGGGGGCGCGGCAAGGGGCTCCGGGGCCGCGGGCCGGGCGCCTGGGGGGCAGGTCCTGGCCCTCAGGAGTAGATGGTGATGACTTCGCGGCCGCCGCCGCGGACCAGCATCACCCGGTCCAGGTGCTCTGTGAGGACCTCCAGGAACTCCATGTCTGCGCGCCGGTCAAGGAGAAAAGCCCGCCAGGCCTCCGGACGGAACTGGGGTCGTGCGCTCGCCCCGGGGACTCTCATCCCCGTGGCCCTGGCCCGGGTGCTGAGGCTGGCGCAGCAGCTGCTCAGCCCTCTCATCCCAGAGCAGGTCCCAGTTCCCGAAAGTCCTCCTCCCTCTCCCCAGTCCTTCATCCAGGATACAGTTCTCGTCCCCATTGCGGTTGCGGGGAGGCCCGGGCATGTTGAGCAACACCAGCTTGGCATCCCGGGATTTATTCACGATGACCTCGTTCAGCCGCACAGCCGTGTGCATGCGCCGCACATTGGACTGGTTCCTGCGGGAGGAAGGCGGGGAGGACAGCGCATGAGGCGGGGCAGGGCTGGGTTCAGCCGCCGTGACAGCCAGAACGAGGCTGCTGGGGCCTGGTCCTCCAAACCTGGAAGCCCAACCCCCCCAGACCTCTCCATGCTGGGCTATTCAGAGACCCAGGAGGTCGGGGCACCCCTTGGGGGTTCACGAGATAGTGAAGCGAGTACAGACCCTGGCTAACCTAGGAGAAAAAAATGAAAAAACGCAGAAGCACTTACAAGTTCTCCCACTCCCTTCAGGAAACACAACAGAAGCAAAGAGAGAAAGAAAAAGAGATCAGGAAAAGGAAGAGGCTGGAGTATGAACCACCATCACGTGCCCTGCGGGGATCCGTGCCCTGCTCTCCCAGCCCCCAAGTCTTTCTCCTTCCTACCGCCTGAACCCAGGAGTCCCGGCCAGCCCCTAAGGCCTCAGAGGAAGAGAGCGAAGGCAGCACCTGGGCTGGGTTTTCAGCCTGCCGGGCCACGACCCTGCCTCTCATTCGTTCTGCTACGGTGAGCAAGACCCTCGGCTTGCCCAGCCCAGCCCAGCCCAGCCCAGCCCCAGGCCGTACGGCTTCATGCTGAAGAAGTCCTTGATGCCTTCGGAGGAGACTGGACTGGGACCCTTGTTCTTTTCTGCCGCCGACTTGTCCTTGGTCCAGGTGAGGTGCACCTTCTCGGGATCCGTCTCGCCGCCCACCTCAGGCTCTTCCCCTGGGGATGGGGAGCTGCTGGGGCAGCTGGGAGCACTCTGGTCGTGAATAAGCTGCACCTGAGGGACGAACGAGGAGACCAGGTGACTCCCCGCGGCCCAACGTTCTTCTCCCTCGGGCGGGAACCGGACCATCCCGCGCGGCACACCTCCTCCTCCGGCTTCTCCTCGCCATCACCAGCTGTCTCTTCCGGGACGTTGAGGCGGAGCCGGGTGTTGGCGGGATTCTTTCTCCGGATCGAGCCTCGAGACTCATCTGTGATGCTCTGGATCTGAGGAGCGACACAGGCTGCGAGCTCTGCGGGAGCCGCCACCACCCCACCCCGCCTGCGCACACACGCACGCGCCTCGCCAAGAGCGCCTGCACAGCCCACATTCAGCCAGGATGTGCACTTTCCAGAACTGCAACAAACCGGTTGTTAAAACAAAGAAGAGCTGCACCCCTGATGTGGCCACTCCTCTCCATAGCTCCAGACCTTCCGGCTACCAGAGGGTTAAGAGCTGGTGCACAGAGGCTCTGGCCTAGCACCGTGGTCCACAGGTCCACATCGCTTCTGCGCAGTCAGTGCACGTGCCGTTCCTCAACTTTCCCGTCATCCTGGGTAACATCTCTCACAGCTCCGAAAGTACCCACCATTCCCTGAGGCTCCATCCCTGCATTCTAGAAATATACTTTCCACTCCTGGGAAACTCATGAGCCATGATTCTGTCACCATTCCCTGTAAGGCCTGCCACCCGTTCCCCACATGACACAGCACCCACCTCAAGGAGCTGTTTGTCTCCGGCCCTGGGGCGCCATCACTCATGCCCCCAAGCACGTCACCCACTGGTGGGGTCTTTCATCCATCCTTAGAGATCCAGTGACCCACACAGAGATCGTACACTCCTCCCCAGGGCCGCTCGTCATTACCCCTGAGAATCCATCAACCGCGCCCCTAATTCCTACTCATCAGCTACATCTCTAAATAGCCATCTGTTACCCACTTTCCGAGAGCCTATTCCATGCACACTCGTCTCCCACACTGGCAGCCCACACCCCTCAGGAGTTGTCATCATACATATTTAGCATCCACTACGCTTCCCCCGAGGCCCTGGGATCCCACACAGAAGGGGTTATCTATCCCGCATGCCAAGGTCACTCCACCTGGTTGGTCAGGGCCCGGGCAGGTGCGACAGCACGGTGGGTTTCCACTCCTGAGGAGCCCCGGGCTGGAGCTGGGGTGCAGGGAATTAGGGAGACTGGGGCAAGGGCGGCAGCGTCAATGGCCGGAGAAGTCAGGCCTGGGCCGTCCCCTATCTGAGCCGACAGCTGGCGGCGGTTCACGGCTCTGAGGACCCCGCCACAGCGACCTCACCTCCCGCTCCCGCTCGTTCTTGGTCAGGTGCATCTGCTTGAGGATCTGGGAGCGCTGCTCCATCACCAAGGTCTTCTCGTAAGTGTAAGCCGAGATGTCGCTCTCGTGCTGTGGGCAGGCAGGGGAGGAAAGCAGGAGCCCAGCTCGGCTGCGAGGCCAGGGCACGGGAGGTGGGCCCTGCTCCTGCCGGCCCGGGGCGTCCCTGTCCCGGGCCACAACTTCATCGGTTGCTGTAGGGGGTGAAGGTGGAACAGAGGCCAGGAACCCAGGAAGCAGGCAGCTCATTCTGTTCAGCCCAGCACAGCATGAGGCATGTGAACGGAAGAAGATAGAGACGAAGACGAACAAGAAGAGGAGGAGGAAGGGGGGGAGAAGGGGAAGGGAGGGGACAAAGGAAGGAGAAAATGAGGAAGAGAGGGAGGAAGGAAGGAGCAAAGGGGTGAATGGAGATGTTCATGGATGAATGACGGGCTGAGTGGTGAGCGGGTACCTCAGGGGTACACGGGTAGATCGGTGGGCACACAGGAGCAGGTGGATGGCTAAGCCCGCTGGAGGGATGGATGGGCAAGAGGCAGCGTAGTGTAACCGCTAGGAACGTGGCCTGGGCTGGAATTCTGGGCTACAGCTAACTGTGTGTTTGGGTAAGTGACTTAGCATTCCGTGCCTCAACGTTCTAACCTGTAAGGTGGAAACTGTGGTAGTTCTGTGTGTCTCCAATGGTGCTGTGAGAAGTACTGTATATAAAGTGCCCAGACAGGGCCTGGCATAGGCAGAGCACTGTCTGTGCTTACACGAGAAAGGCACGGATGGGCGACCTCTTAGATGTAAGAAGCTGAGTGCCAGATGAGGGGAAGGGCTACCGCGTCATCTCTGGATGGGTATTGGGGTGCCATTATGTGTGCTGCCACCAAGAGGAAAGAAGCTGAGAGGGTTCTGGAACTTCAGAGGGGCCCCTGCACACGCACCATCTCCACCACCTCCACCTCCGCGGTGATACGTAAATGGTACAGGAATGTGGTCAGGTCCTTCTTCATCTGGATGCTGTTATCATCCATCTGAGCCACAGTGAAGATTCGCATCTTGCACTTGCGCCAAACCTGCCAGGAGCGGAGCAGACCCGGAATGTCCAGGGCAACCACAAGGGCCACGGCCCGAGGCCCACGCCCACTCATCTTTCCCAGCTGCTCCTCACACATTCGAGAACTGAAATCCTGTATTCAGGGGCCACGCCCTGCCAAGGCTCCCCTTCGCTCTGAGCTCCCCCATTGAAGGTGCTCTTGCTTGGGTTCGGCGCTGCTTACCTTTAGAGCAGTGCGCCTGTAAGTGGACACAGTCAGTTCCTAAAATCCTGAAGCACAGGAGGTGAACAGATCCCTGTCCCAGGAACTCACAAGACAGGAAAGGCGTGAAGACCATGGCCAGGCCCAGGAGCCTCACCCATAGGTATGCACACATGCATGCACGCACACACAGACACGCACACGCACCCCCCACACACACACTCACCTTGTGGTGGCGCAGCAGGAAGGGCAGCAGCATGAGCATGCCTCCATCATGCACGATCCACCAGACATCGATGCTGCCCTCAGAGAAGCGCTCAGGGTTCCCGGGAAACATGGACACGTTCTTGGTGACCAGCAGGGCCAGGTGGCCAGCTGTGGTTTCCCGGACCAGTTCTAGGGAGACCAAGGAGAGGACCGAGTGGGGAAAGGTGGTCCCGGTTTCTCCAGTGCCCAGCAGTGCTCCCGAAGGTCCCTGGCATCGCGCACCCCACCCCACCCCACCCCACCCTGGCCTCGGCCTTGGGCTCAGTGGTCAGAAAACCAGCATCTGCCTGAGACATTTACAATGTATGTTTGGATCTGGGAAAGACTTTCAACCTCACTGGGCCTCAGTTTCCCCACCTATTAAATGGCAATACCACCCTCCCTTTCTGTTTATTAAGAATCCACCATGAGTGGCTTTGTAGAATCCTAAAAGAAGATAGAATCGCTCAGAGCTAACCATGCCGCCTGTGAGCTCGTTCAAACCCAGCTTCCCAGCTGTGTGTCTTGGGCAAACTGCTTAATCTCTCTGTGCCTCAGTTTCGCACCAATAAAAAGGTGTTAACAACAGTAGCCCTCCCAGGACTAGTGAAAGCAAGAGACAAAGCCTGAACCCCTGAAGTACACAGAACACATACTATAAATGGTAGGTTCTACAGTGCTATTCCCGAGGAGTCACTGGGCACAACCCCATAGGGAGGAAGGACCCAGCCATCATGACTTCAGGGCTGTGACTCTCCTGTCCACTCCCAGGCCCGGGAGCCCCTCCCAGCCGAGTCTCCTGCCCCCGCACACGGCCGGCCTCGAGGAGCCACCACCCCCCTCTGCGCGCGCGCACGCGGCGTTACCGATAAAGTTTCTCCAGGTCTGGTGAGCTTCCCTCTGCCGCCAGCTGCGGGGCCAGCCGACAAGCACGGTGTTGTGCTGCAGCCCCCCGAGGCCCCCGGCCTGGATCAGGTGTGACACGCCATCGCGCAAGTTGGAGGAGATCACTACCTGGCAGAAGCCTTTCACCTTCTCGGCCTCCATTAGGCGCCGGATAGACTGGGGCAGGGGCAGGAGGGACCAGCTTCAGGCCTCCGCCCCTGCTGTCTCCCCTCTAGCCACCCCACCGTCCGGAAGCTCCGCTCGGGTCACGTAGGGTGCTGGTGTCAGAATGAACCCGGCTCCCTGTCCCCGAGGGTCCCCTTCCCGAGCGATCGTCCACCTGGTCTGCCAGGCTCCCATCACTCACGTGGTCCCTGCCTGGCTTCTTCTGCGTCACCAGCCTGACACACCCAGCCCACTGCACTGATCCCTGCCTCCTCCACCCAGACTGGCATGAGACTGGATTTCTCTGCATGGCCAATTTGTTTTAACACTTCTTAAAGTAGAATAGTGAAAAGCCTTTTTTTTTTTCTTTTTGAGACAAGATCTTGCTATGTAGTTCAGGCTAACTTTGATCTCACTATGTAGCCCAGGTTGACCTCAAACTTGTGGGGATGCTCCTGCCTCAGGCTCCTAGGTGCTAGGATTAGAGGTGTGCACCACTACCCTGGGCTGTGACATGCATTTTTCTCCTGGTATTGTTGTATGTGGTTACCCGGGATCAAACGAGGGACCTTGCGCTTGCTCAGCGGGCGCCCAAACCACTGAGCTAAATCTCCCGCCCTGTGATTTGCATCTTAAATGCACACTTAACCTGAACTGAAGGAAGTGTTCTTATTGCTCCCACTTCATCAGTGAGGACATTGAGGCTCCAGAGAACAGACTTGCTCACGGATACACAGCCAGCGAGACTGCGGGATTCAAATCCCAAGACTCTCACTGCAGCCACCGCTCCCCAGCCACTGCCCTGATGTCAGACAGATAGAGGTTAATATCCATCTCCGCCACCTCTCGGCTGTGACCTTGAGCGAGCCTTCTAACCTCCATGATTATCTGTCAAACAGGGCTCCTGACAGCCACCTCACTTAGAAACAGGGCACCTGACAAGACAGGCGCGTGTGAGGCTGAGACTTGCGCGGTGAACACGAACCCCTCTCGTCGCTCTGCCGTCCCTGACCCTCACCCCGAACTCAGCAGCAGCCCAGGGTTTGCAGCTTCTGAGCACACAGGTTCCGGCTCCCACACCGGCCCGCGGCCGCCCTGCAAGCTGCACTTGCTGTTACACATCTCCGCGCCCTGTCCGTGCCTAGCCCAGTGCCTGGTCCACACCACATTCCCCAGCCACAGCGTGTTGAACTGGACTGACCAGCCCGGCCTCCAGCTCTGGGTCCTGACAGATTGGTGTGAACACAGCTCAGCGAGGCGGAACAGCAACTGTCACCAGCCATTAGGGGTGCCCCTCCCCCGCCTCACCGCGGCTCCCTCAGGCCCCTTTTTCCATCTCCACGCCCAGCCACAGCCATGAGAGGAGATAGGCCTGATTCATCAGTTCCATCTACTTCCTCTTCTGCCCATGGGTTCAGCTCCTCCCAAGCACTCAGTGCATGCGTGGGCTGTCCCGGGCCCGCGCACACTCGGTGTGCTGCTCTGCGGGCGTGGATCAGCGACAGAGCCAAGAGCAGTGACACGGAGCCAGGGATCCGACTCGGCTTCCAGCCAGCTCTGTGAGCCTCCACAGCTGCTTCCCCTCTCAGTACCTCAGTTTTTTCCTCAGTCAACTGTGGGTACTAACCCTGCCAACTTCACACGGAGTAAGTATTGAAAGAGGCCACGACTATGAAAACACTGAAATGTTTAGACTTTGGCAGGAAAGTCTGGAGTGGGTGTCAAACAGTCCTAATATGAGTCTAAATTTTTTGTCCTTAGGTGACCTCACTTCTCTAACCCTCGGTTTCCTTATCCATAAAATGGGCCCTTTGACTCTGATGCTCTTTGGTTCTGTGGGTTGAATTTTAAGGAACTGAGTCCCTGGGCCCTCAGGTTCCACTTCTAAGAAAGGAGACAGAGGGCCGGAGATTTAGCTCAGTGGTTCTGGTGCCTGCCTGGCAAGCACAAGGTCCCTGGTTCGATCCCTAGTAACCACATACAACAATACTGAGTATGGTGACTCACACCCACCAGCAATCAGTAGTGCACACCCAATGCTGGGCATAGTGGCTCACAACTGTAATCCCAGCACTCGGGAGGCAGAGACAGGAGGATTGCTGAGTTCCAGGCTTGCCTGGGCTACATAGTGAGCTCAGGGCCAGCCTGAACTACAAAGCGAGACCCTGTCTCAAAAACAGAAAGAGAGAAAGAGAGGAAGGAAACAGAAAAACTGACCCTCCTTTGACCCAGACGTATAAGGAAGGAAAGCATGGAAAGGCTGAGACTGAGCTTCTGAGTCCTGGCACCCCACCCCCCTGCACTGCTCACCTCCTCTGCCCGCTGGGCCTGGGGGTGGTTGTCCAGAAAGGTGCCCTCGAGGACGGAGCCCACAATGGTCAGGCCCTTCCCTGCCTTGAGCTGGGAAGTCAGTGAGAGCAGCTGAGGGTGCACCACGTTCTGGTCCTGGTCCACGCGCACCAGCACCAGGAGCTGGGGCCTGCAGAGGGGGCAGAGTCACGTGACCCGACCGTCCCCCTCCATCCACCAGTGTCACTCACCTCGCCCCTGTCCTCCACGCCTCCCCCACCTAGGCCCGCCACCCCCACGTCTGGGTCAGCACTCAGCCAGCCACGCACTTCCTTGGATAACAAGGACTCTGTCCATCTCTCCACATATCCACCCCCCACCTCTCCATCCTTCATCTGCCTGTCCATCCCATGACACCCTCAGCCCTTTTATCCTTCGATCACTCACATCCTTATTAATTACTGCACACATCTTATCTGCTCAGTTTCCCACACATTCACTTATCTGCTAACCATTCACACACCCATCCACCAAGCTCCCACCCTCTTCGATGGATACACACGATCTCTCCTTCCATCCAGCTGTCCACTCATTTCCTTCCTCACTCAGCCACTTCATTCACCCGTCCAACCCACACCTCCAAGCACCTGCTCTGGGCTCGACCCTGTGCTCATCATTCGAGAATTCACAGACAGGTGATGCAAAGCCAACAGCGTCCTACACATGGCCCAGAGGGGCTCCCTTAGTCCTGCCAGGGCAGGACCTAGGGGCATGTGTAGGGGGCTGGGCAGGCCAGCAGCCGGGTAAAGGCACCTCGGCCGAGAGGCAGGAGGGGAGGATTCGGACTCTAGCTCCTCCTGCAACTCCTGAGACCTTCTCTGGCTCCTGCCTTTGGATGAATGAGGGCTAGAGATTCCTGAGAGATGCTACTGCTGTCACAGTGAAAGGTGAGCTCTACAAGATGTGACCTCACTACACCCCCAGACACGGGGAGGCACGTTGCCATGTATCATGCGCTCACAAGTTCTTTAATGAATGGGTGACTAGCTGATCGGGTGAGTAGCACGATGGGCAGGTTTTGCAGAACAAGACTCGTGTCGGCCTTGGTGTTGGACAAGGCTGGGCTCGCCTGGCGCCACTCAGCAAAATCAAGCAAGTGGCTGAGTCTGGCCCCGCTCCTTTCCCGTCCCTACCCTGAGCCCCTTGCACCTGAGCCCTCGACACTCACCTCCAGTTCTTGGTGTGCGGGGGTCCTTCCTCTAGGCGCAGGAGGGCATAGCGGGCCGCGCTGAGAGACAGGCCCCGGATGCCATCACCCCACTCCTTCTCTGCCCTGGGGGCCAGGAGGGGACCACGTGAGGTTGGAGAGCGGCAGGGAGAACCATCCACACGGAACGGGCTGCCTCGAGGCACTGCCGTCTAGCTGAGGCTCAGAAGCAATAGGCCTGTCACTCCCACCACATGGCTCCATCAAGCCCGGGCCGTTTCCTTGGAAACGCACTTCCGAATCCAGCCTCTCACCTTTTCCGTCCACTTCTCAAGGCCTCGGTCCTCATCTCCCAGTCTCTCCGTGCACCACCTTCCCTCTGCCCGGCCCCGTCCTCCCCTCCGGCCTCTCCCAGGCCCCACACTCACCCCCGGTACTCGATGTACTTGTAGATGAGGCCGGCAATCAGCATGGCCACCAGCGCATAATACCAGGAGCAGATGAACATGAGTGCCAGGCACAGGCTCATGCCCAGGAAGGACAGGGTCCTGGACAACAGAGAGCAGCCCTCAGCTCGGCCAGGGATGTCGCTTCCCGCGAGGCCGGTGGACAGAGCCTGAGCAAGACCTGGGCCACCGCAGCCAGTCTACTGTCCCTGTGAGCACCGGGCGGTCAAGGGAACTTGTGGATGAACAAGGACCCGGATGGGGCCTGGTGCCCACGGCCTGCGGCACACCTCCCTGTCCCTGCGCTCTAGCTGGCAGACAGCCCTGGGCAGATGGCTCTAGGTCAGGGCTCTCTAGGGGAGCCAGAAGCGGAAGCCCCTAGGAAGAGACCCTAACAAAGCAGGTGCTGGTCCCCTTTCACCAGCATCCTGCCGGGCGGCTTTGGGCCACCCCGTCCCTGTTTGCACTCAAGTCGTTCCTGCAGTGCCTTGGTGGGCACGACACACTGTACAGTATGTGGTAGGAGGAACTTCAGCCTCCTCGGAATGAGCTCCCCCCGCACCAACGCCACGAGGCTTCCCGCAGCCCCAGGAGGGGGTACAGCTACGGTGCCCAAGTCACAGCTGGAGAACCGAAGTGCTGAGAGGCTACGCCACAAGCCCAAGACCGGACAGCCTGGAAGGGCGGCCCCATTTTGAATTCAACTGGGGCTGTCTCTAACATCCACGCAAGGAGCTGAGCCCAGGGGAGGGCTACGTGGGCGGCTTCAGGTTGTGTTATATTATTGTCCATGGCTATAGGGGACCTTCTCTGGGGCTTTTCTCATACTAGCTGGGCTACAAAACTAGAGAAAATGGGGAATGGAGATTTAGCTCAGTGGTTCCAGCACCTGCCTGACAAGCACAAGGTCCTGAGTTCAATCCCGGTAACCACATACAATGCTGGGTGTGGAGACTCACGCCCACCAGCAATCAATACCACATACCACAGTGCCAGGCGTGGTGGCTCACGCCTGTAATCCCAGCACTCGGGAGGCAGAGACAGGAGGATTGCTGAGTTCCAGGCTTGCCTGGGCTACACAGTGAGCTCAGGGCCAGCCTGAACTATAAAGTGAGACCCTGTCTCAAAAAAAAAAAAAAAAACTAGAGAAAATGGGATCTCTTCTTCAGGTGCGGAGTCTTTAGTCCTGGAGGGAACAGGCTGGGGGAGGGGCTGGGCACAAGTGAATAATGCTTCAGTCAGTGGGTAGCTGGCAGGACGGGGCACACACCAATGGTAATAGCGGAAGCGTGGCCTCCAGTTGGGTGTCCGCAGCAGCGTCTGTACTGCACAGGCCAGGTTCACAAACATGTAGCACATCAGGAAGAACCTAGAATACGGAAAGACCCCCGGACAAAGAGAGATGCTAAAGCGGTACAGAGAAAGAAACAGGCGTAAGGGGCAGTAAGGGTTAGATCGTATGGTGGTGCTTAGGAAGGGGTTCAAAGGCCGAGTCCCCTACAACACATCCAGACACATGTGGGGATAAAACCCTGTGTGACAGAGGACGGGCTTCTCTGACCAGTGAGAGGCTTCTTGGATTTGTTATTCGGGGTGGGGGCCGGAGATTTAGTTCAGTGTTTCTGGTGCCTGCCTCGCAAGTGCAAGGTCCTGAGTTTGATCCCCAGTAACCACATACAATGCTGGGCATGGTGACTCACGCCCACCAGCAATCAATACCACATACCACAGTGCCAGGCATGGTGGTTCACGCCTATAAACCCAGCACTCAGGAGGCAGAGACAGGAGGACTGCTGAGTTCGAGGCTTGCCTGGACCACATAGTGAGCTCAGAGCCAGCCTGAACTGCAAAGTGAGACCCTGACTCAAAAAGGAAAAAAAAAAAAGTATTTGGGGTGGGAGGGTCGTGGCCCCCGCTGGAGGCCCAGGTGGAGAAGCACATGGAGCTAATGAGGAGGCCACAAAGCCAGACACGCACATGGAGAGGATGGGGGCAACCTCGTCCAGGGAGGCGATGAGGATGCCGATCTCACAGATGCCCGCAGTCAGCAGCAGCGCCCAGGTTGGTTCTCCATTGGCTTTGCCATGGCCAAAGACCTGGGGACAGAGCAGCCGGCACAGAGGACTGAGACCTCAGGGACTTCTTGTCTCTGCCCCAGTCTTGGGAAGCAGTGGCCAGAATCCTGCAACCAGCGAGGATGTAGTCTCGTCCTCTAGGAAACCCAAGGGGATAGCAGGCTTTTGCCACCTGATACTGACACCAGTTCAGTAAAGTTCAAGTGGCCCCTGCAGGGAAAAGACACCGCAGCAGTGCAGATGGGAGAGGACCGTCAGGAGGCCAGCAAGCCGCCGAGCCTGTGCCCCACCAGCCTCGGTTTAAGTGCCCCCTCTTCCTGCACTGCGACTCCCTAAGTCCCTAAGCAACCGCTGGGGCCAGAAGAAGGACACTTATTTTTCCCCTTAGAACAGAAAATGCTTGAAGAGAGGGACTGACCGTGGTCTAAATCCCGAATAAATCCACCCACTCCTCTCAGTGCACTGCTGGGCAGAAGTGCCCAGAGGCAGCTCAAGGCTGGCAGTGACCCTCACTCACTGTGCGGCCTCTGGGCAGGGCCCTGACCAGCGGCGCTGCCGCGTGAGGCTGAGCTCCCACCCGCACTGACCTGCAGGAAGGGCACTATGCCGTCCCGGGAGATGGCCTGCAGCAGACGTGGGGCCCCCGTGAGGCTCTGCAGTCCGGCCCCACAGGTGGAGAAGAAGGATCCGATGACAATGACCCAAGGTGACGGCCAGGCCAGCGTGCCCACCACCAGGTTGCCATTCACAGCTTCACCAAACCTGGAGTAAAGCAGTGAGGGGACAGGAGACGCTGCGTGAGCATCGCTGCCTGGGTTTCCGGGGTGGTCTCCCCGCCCCAGCTCCAGGCCTAGCTCTGCTGAGCACAGGGCTGGGCTCTGTAGGAGTCGGATGAGAGAAGAGCTCCACCTCCCTGGGCTCCTGCTGCCTGTGTGACCTCGAGCAAATCACTGAACCTCTCCGAGTCTCAGTTTCCCTTGGAAACAAAACCTGCTATAAGCCTATCACATAGAATTGGTGAGAGCGGTTGGGGGAAGGGGGTACAATATGTAACACACTTCATACCATCCTGGAATGTGGTACCAATGTGATTCTAGTAAATGGCCAATTGTTAGTATTACATTAATCCTCAAATTGACAGGATCTATGTCCCCATGTGAAAAATGGGGCTCTGGTCTCATCATGCAGTAATCTTATAAGAACCAAAGAAAAAAATTTCTGGGTTAGCTCAGTGGTCCTGGCATCTGCCTAGCAAGTGCAAGGTCCTGAGTTCAAACCCCAGTAACCACATACAACAATACCGGCATGGTGACTCATGCCCACCAGCAACCAGTACCACACACTAAATGCCAGGCTTGGTGGCTCACGCCTGTAATCCCAGCACTCTGGGAGGCAGAGACAGGAGGATTGCTGAGTTGGAGGCTTGCCTGGGCTACATAGTGAGCTGAGGGCCAGCTTAAACTACAAAGCGAGACCCTGTCTCAAAAAAAAAAAAAAAAAAAGAATTTCTAACAGCACAATCTCAAAAAAGAAGATGAAGGTTGGAGAGAGTGGACCACACACACTATAGTCCCAGCTGCTTAGGAGGCTGAGGCAGGAGGATTGTCTGAGCCCAGGAGTTTGAGACCAGGCTGGGCAACATCATGAGACTGATTAATTAAAAGGAAAGAGGGATAGAAGGAAGAAAAGAGGGTCAAACTGCCCTACAACTAAGTTATAATAAAAGCAAACTGTCCTTTTGACCAGGTCATTGCTCTGTTTAAAACCTTTACAAGTTTCTGCCATTTAAGCAACAATAATAATAAAGTAAATATGCAGTGTTGCCTCCATCCTGGCTCCAGCCTAGGTCCCCAGACTTTCAGATGCTGGGGTGCCATGGAGAGTGTTTCTGGGATGAGACTTCCTCCCCTCCCCAACTCATAGGAAGACACTTGCCCTTCGGAAGGGAGGAATTCGGGTCCCTGAACCATTTATAGCCACATCCACGCACACAAGCACGTACATGCAGAAACACACTTTGTGCTGTCCTCTCTCTAGTGGCCTAATCTCTTCCCAGCAGGAACAAGGGGAAGGATGGTCAGACACAGCCACCCCCCAGTGTTCGGAAGGTCGGCTCCAGGACCCCTGGAGGACACAAAATCTGTGAAGCTCAGTGTCTCATGTAAAACATAACCTATGCACATTCTCCCACACACTATCGGTCACCTTGGGATCACATACAGTATGTTCCTTGTTTTGGGGGATTTTGGGGGTTTTTTGTTTTGTTTTTTTGGGGGGGTTCTTTTGAGACAGGGTCTCACTTTGTAGTTCAGGCTGCTCCTAAGCTCACTATTTAGCCCCCAGGCAAACTGGATTTTAGCAGTCCTCCTGCCTCTGCCTCCCAAGTGCTGGGATGACAGGTGTGAGCCACCACGCCCGGCAAGGGATCGCATACAGTATGTAGTGTGATATAAACTATGTAAATAGCTATGACGCTATATTGTTTAGGGAATGATGACAAAGAAAAAAGTCTGTACACGTGCATTGCAGATGTAATTGTCTTTTCAAGTATTTTCCATTCGTGGTTGGTAGAAGACCAACTTTAAGATGCAGAAGACCCTTCCAACCCCGCCTCATCTGGGAAGCCCTTCTCAGCGGCCTGAGGACCGGTCTGGAGCTGTGTAAGCTCCCCACAGCACCCATGGCCTGATTTATGGCCACTTTACTGCTCTGCATTCAGAGTCTTTTAACCAGTGTGATCAACATCCCCAAAGAAGTCCTTCAGGACAAGATGTGTATGTTATTTATCTTTGCTCCCGCTAAAGCCTGAGACAGTGACCGATATACAAATATCCAGTAAATGTGAATGAATTGATAAGATTTTAAATAAAAGGAAGGTATCATTATCCTAAAGGAAATGAGACAGCATCATTGAAACTTCCTGATCTGGAGTAACATTAAGATAAAATTTAACAACAAGATGAGTGGGCCTCCCTCCCACAAGCCCGCGCGCCTGCTGGGTCCGCTTCCCAGAACTCAGCTTCTTGCGCCCACCCTCCTCAGAATGAGAGCAACCCTAAATCTCTGACTTACTTGTCCCGTAGAACGACCCCTTCGATGCAGGCCCCAAACAGAACAACGGAGCTGATATCTGCAGGATGGGATGAAGGAGAAACCCCGAAGTAGAGTGTGTGCACACACACACATATAACACACCCCACGTGCGCATGCACAACCTCTCCTGAGCCAGCGCTGAGGCGGCGCCCCAGCGGCCCCTGGGCGCTCCCCATCCGGGTGCTCCCCGCCCAGCAGTGCAGGATACAGACAGCAGAGGTGGTGGCGATAGCCAGGATGGTGCCAGTGGGGATAGACTTCTGAGCATCCCGCAGGTCTCCGGAGCGGTTAGAGCCGGCCATGATCCCTGTGAAGGGAGGACCAGCTCAGACGGGAGCCGGGCCACAGGGCACCGGGCAGAGGGAGGAGGGAGGACGGAGCTCCGAGCCAGGGAGCGGGGTGGAGTGCTGCCATACTGGCTCACGAAGCCCTGAGGGACGCCCCAGCCTTCGCTTCCTCATCTGTCCCACTGACTCTTGGACGAAGACCCCCAGCCTCATCGTGGCCTCGCCCCTGCCCGCCCACCCCCAGGCACAGTCCTCCCTCTCCGACCTCCCCTTCACCTGTGACTGAGGGGAAGTAGATGCCAACCAGCAGGGTGAAGTAGGAGGTCATATCGCTGAAGACGTAGGGGTGGTCCATGTCGATGGGGGTGCCGTCCGGCAGGCCCGCCGAGGGCATCCCGCGTCTTTCCACAATCACCCCTTTGGTCAGGTAAGAGCTCCAGAGGTTCTCTGTGGGAGGACAGAGCGCTCAGAAGGAAGCCCGGAAGTCGAGGACCAGAGCCAGGAAGCGGAGTGAGCAAAAAGTAAGGGCCACGGCCGACCACATCTCACTACCCCGGGCTGTATCTTGTCTCCACCAACACTCCTTGAGCTCGTGCTTTGGGCCGGAGATTTCACAGATAAATCAGACTCAATGCTTGTGCTCAAAAAGTCCAGTGCAGTGAGGTAGTCACATAAAGACCTACCTCAGAATGACTCAGTATATTGCACAGTGATCTTATTCATTCCGTCCAAGCTTTTCTGCATCTTTTATCTTAGTGATAGCAACCCCATCCATTCAGAGACCTTGGCATTCCTCTCAATGGCCCTGTACCCCTTCCCCCATCTCAAAATATCTCCAAATTTTGCCCAATACGCCTCTTTTTTTTTCTTTTCTTTTCTTGTTTTTTGGTTTGTTTGTTTGAGACACAATCTCACTATGTAGTTCAGGCTGGCCTTGAGCTCATTATGTATTTCAGGCTGGCCTTGAGCTCCTGGCAACCCTCCTGCCTCAGCCTCCCAGGTCCTAGGATTATAAGCGTGTGTCACCATGCCTGGCTATACCCTTCCTTAATTTTTCAAGGACACTGCTCCTCTCCATTCCAGTGTGCCTCCCCCTTGGCCCTCATGATGTGTTGGAATAGACAACCCTTTGCTTTGGAAATCTGTCTTATAGCACTGTAAGTGTAGACTATTGAGCAGCACCTTGGCCTCTTCCCACTAAGGGCAGTAACGGCCCAGTTTTGATAACTAAAACTCCACCAAGTACCTCCTGGCTAGCAAAACAGGCCTGAATCAAAACCTCTGTCCCAGTCCCAGTGGCATCTCTCTGGCACTCTAAATGAGGAGACTGTCATCTACTTCCTGGACTCTGAATGCCTTCAGGCTGCAGCCCAACCCTTCAGCATGGCTTACCCAGCCCACCATAGCCTGGCTCATGCCTGGCTCTCCAGCATCACTTCTTGCCCTCCTTCCTTTGCACTTTATGCCCTAGTCATACCAAATTACTTGTGGTTGGGAGCACACAATATGCTCCTCTCTGTCCGCATGCACTAAGCCAGCTGTTCTTTGATTTGTGATTCCCTTATTTCCCTATGTAATTGACAGTCTCTACTTTGTCCTTCAAAAGTCTCCTCCAGTGAGTACAGGAAACTTAGTCTTGTCACCTGACACACAAAAAGCACTCTCTCCCCTGAGAGTTCTCTGTTCATCAAGTGTACATCTACTTGTGTCATAATTTATTTGCTATACATCTGTCTCTGTCACTAGACTCCTTGAGGCCCAGGACTGTGGCTTATTTTAATGTTCCCACTGCTTATCACAGTGCTAAGTATTTAGAATGTACTTAGCAAATACTTATTAAATTAGTGACTTTCTTTCCTACTCATGATAAAATACTTTCCCCTTTTTATTTTTATTTTGAGACAAGGTCTCACTATGTGTTCATGCTGAATTTAAATGCACTATATAGCCCAGGCTAGCCTAGAACTCATGGTGATCCTCTTGCCTCTGCCTCCCAAGTGCTGGGATTACAGGCATGTACCACTGTGCACAGTTCTTCTCTCTTTTTTTTTTTTTTTTTTGAGACAGGGTCTCTCTTTGTAGTCCAGGCTGGCCCTGAGCTCACTATGTAGCCCAGGCAAGTCTCAAACTCACAGCAATCCTCCTGCCTCTGCCTCCCGAGTGCTGGGATTATAGGCGTGAGCCACCACAACCGGCACTATGGTATGTGGTACTGATTGCTGGTGGGCGTGAGTCACCACGCCTAACATTGTTGTATGTGGTTATTGGGATCAAACTCAGGACCTTGTGCTTGTGAGGCAGGTGCCAGAACCACTGAGCTGAATCTCCGGCCCTCTCCTCCCTTTTAATCTTTACCCCTCCATGATACTGAGAACAGAACTTGGCCCAGAGAAGATATCAATTAAAGCTGATTGAATTTAAGTGCTGTCCCAAGGAGGGCCTCTTAACCCTGACCACTTAACCTACAATCCCTGTGGTTCTCCCTGGATACCAGCCCCCTCCCCCCCCACCAGACCTTTGATGAGGCCACTGGCAGCACCAGGAATGCCCTGGATCTCCGTGACATTGTTTCGGGTGAAGTACTCATCACAGGTGGCATTGAGGAAGCGGGAGGAGCAGAAGAGGCCCCACAGCCGCGTGGTCACTGTCTCGTTTCCTTCCCATGCCAGCTTGGCACAAACATCAAACCCGTGGCGAGACAGTGTGCGATTCCCCAGGAGGCAGATCCTAGGAAGAAAAACAAGCAAGGAAATGGGGAGGGACACAACCTGGCCCAGCCTTCAAAGCAAAACACCTCTGGGGACCTCTAAAAACGCGGGGGCCCACTCCCAGAGAGTCTGTTTTAACTTGGGCGGAGCCCAGGGAAGGTCTTAAAGGACTCTGATGTGACTGGCGCCAAGTGGAGAACCACTACGTTAGCAAGACGCCCTTTCAGCACCATGGACAGCGGTCTGGGGCGGGGCTCTTGGCCGCAGAAGGGACGCTGCCGCCCTTGGGAAAGCAGCAGAACCAGCAGGGATCAGAGCCCTGAACCCTCCCCCTCTCTGCCTCTTCTCTACCCCTGAGAAGTTTTTCAGTACTAAGTTTGTCCCGGTCCAGGAGATTGTCCCATCCAGTAAATTTTCCCCTGCCACAGTGTTCACCCCTCCAGAAGTCTTTTTATCAAGTTCTGAAAGCCACCCCGTTAGCAAGTATTAACACAAGGAAAATTGTCCCCACTTCCAGAAAAATGATTCACCCTGAAGAAATTGCCCCCAAACCAGGAGAGGTTTTCCCTCCCAAGCCAGGTGGCTCCCACAGTCATCTCACTGAGATCCTAAGAAGTGGGGCGAGGGGGCTTGGCAGGGACTGGAGTATAGACCCTGAGCCGGGGAGAGGGCAAGACAGTGCCTTAGGCTCACAGAGGCAGCACTCACGGGAAGTTGGGTGGGTCAAAGGCAGACTTGATGACCCCAGCGTAGATGGCCAAGATGGAGAGGATGACACAACCCAGGAAGACCAGGGCAAACTTGTTGACATACTTGACACCCACAAATACCACGGTGGCCATACAGGTGAGCACACAGGTACCATACACACGCATGTTGTTCAACATGGCCGCTGCCTCCCCACTGGCATCTTCTGCCTTGAAGATGGCCATAGCTGGAAAGAGGTAAGCCTGTAGGAAATGGGCAAAAAGGTCAGGCAAGTGACCCCTAAGGACCTGCTGAGGATCACCCCGGGGCATAGTCTAAAGTTCTGGCAGGGCTGTGGGGAAAAAGGAATATCTGTCACAGCACACAGCATAGTGTAGTGTGTGAGGTGACTTCAGGCACCAGGGGATGGACTAAGAGAGGCGCGGCCTGGGCCTGAAGGACTACGGAGCAATTTTTTAACAATGCTAGTGAAAAGATGTTGGGAGTAATTATTTATTTGCATTCCTTTGTTATTAATGATTATTAATGATCATTGTTTTATTATTTCCAACAGAAAGTTGGAAAATTGAATGTCCATCCCTAGAGGTTGGGTAAGGAAACTATGACATTCCCAAACAAACTGTGAAGCTGTCAAAAAGATGGCACAGAGCTGGGGTGTATCTTAATGGTAACCAGATATTTAGTATGCACATAAGACCTGGGATCAATTCCCAGCACTCAAAAACAAAGCTAGTTATGTTATATTAGGTGGACAAAATCAAGTTCTTTTAGAGTGTCTTATAGTCTTGTTTTTATGTTTATCTGTGAAAATATTTATATATGTGCATTGTATCTGTAATTATGTTTGTAGGAACATCAAAATGTTAACAGTGATTTTCCCCCAAATAAATGAACTGTGGATAATTCTTATTCTTTTTGCATGTTTGTATTGTATAAAATTTTTATACTAAATACTATGTTTATGTTGATACAAAAGTTATTTTCACTTACAAATGATATTCACACAGAGAATTTTCAGTCATTTAGGAAAATGATATGGTATGGAGTTATATTTTACCAAGACAAAACACCATATCACATAGAAAAATAAGAACTATGCCCCAGGGATTTAGCTCAGTGGTTTCAGTACCTGCCTCGCAAGCACAAGGTCCCAAGTTCAATCCCCAGTACCAAAAAAAGAACTAGAGGGAAATACACCAAAATGTTTGATGGCAATTTTCTTTGGGTGATTGTCTTTCTCCTTTACATTGTTTTCTTTATTCTGATATTTTTACAATGTTGTTTAGTGGTATGACTGCTATTTATTCACAGTTCTGGGTACCAGACCCAAGGTCCTGTGCGTGTTAAGCAACACACACTCCCCAGAATTTCGTTGCTAACACATTGTAAAAACATTTCATTTCTTAACAGTCACAGGGGCCTATTATTCCTCTCTCACCATTTGCCTCCTCAGCCCTTTGACTCTCCATCCATCCTCTCCACCCTCTCCTTCTTTCTTGCCCTGAAACCAGGAGCTCCCGCACTTCTATTCTACCTCTCCAGGCCAGTGTGGTCCTCAGGCACAGGCTTCAGCATCAGAAAGACACAGGTTTGTGTCCTGCCACATGCTCCTTAAGTCCCGTAAGCTTTGCTTTCCTGACCTGTAAAATGGCTACCTTGTAACTCATGAGAGAGTTATCTGGAAGAGCTAAGTGATATACTCCAAGCCTGGGGACTTCCCGAGGCCAAGCAGTTAGAAAAGTCACCTCAACTTCCTATCACCTAGAGAACCCTTCCTAGCCCCCGCCCCTCAGAGACCTAGGTCAGTATCTCTCCTTCAAGCACAGCCCACCAGTCACTATGCCTCACAGGTCGGCCTCTCTGCACAGGCCCCTCACGTGACTTTCTTGTTTACAATCCGCCAGCTCTCAGGCCCCTAGTTAACATTCTCAGAGTGCTCAGCACAGCCCTGCGTGTGACAGGCCGCCACAAAATGGCAACTACTGTGTGGCATGACCACTATGACTTCTACCCCTCTTTTTTTTTTTTTTTTTTTGCTTTTTGGAGACGGGGTCTCACTTTGTAGTTCAGGCTGGCCCTGAGCTCACTATGGTGCCCAGGCAAGCTGCCGCGAACTCAGCAATCCTCCTGTCTCGGCCTCCCGAGTGCTGGGATTACAGGTGTGAGCCACCACGCCCAGCATTATATGTGGTAACTGGGGATCGAACTCAGGTCCTTGCGCTTGCGAGGCAGGCGCCGGAACCACTGAGCTAACCCTCCGGCCCTTCTACCCCTATTTCAACCCACCTTTTCCCCCCTCCTGGCTGGCTGAGTGACCTTCAGCAAACTGTCCCATGTCTCTGAGTTTGTCATTTGTAAAATGGGCATCATAATACTTAAACCTTGGAAGGATTCAAGATAATGACTGTTAAGCACTTGAAACTATGCTGAGAGCTCAGTGGGTGCCTGATAAACGACAGCTGTTTGTGTTATATAATTATTATATCTTGACTCCCCAGCTAGACTGGGAACTCTTTCAAGACAGACCCACACCTGATTTCCCTTTGGCCTTGCTGAGTGGCCTGGCCTACAGGAGGTGTCCAGAAAATGTTGGGTAATTGCTGACAGCTGGGGACCCCACACCTCCTCCTCCACCCCTCTCACCAGCAGGATTTCGATGGTCCCCAGGATGTACATGGCCCCAGCAAAGGTGGTGCCCAGGTAGAAGCAGAGGCCCACGGCGCCCCCAAACTCTGGGCCCAGAGACCTGGAAATCATGTAGTAGGAGCCACCAGCTGCAGAGAAAGTCTAGTATCAGCAAGAGGGTGCTGAGGCACTGGGACGCCCTCGGGGGAATGGGGGCTCAGTGACAGGACAAAAGAAGGCTGCAGCCCCCAGAAAGGGGACTGTTGGGAGACCCAGCCAACCTCTCTGCATGGCTATCTCTTTGCAGCGCTAATTACCATATGGCAGAGAAGGTCATGGCTCTGAGAGGAGAACGTGGAGAGGGAGTCTCAGGCCAGGGTGGAGGGTGGCCACTGCCCTGCCCAACGCCAGCCGCTGCCTCCCTCCCCACCCCCAGGAGCTCCTCCTACCACCCATCAACAGCCACGGCCTAGTCCCCTGGTCTGCAGCCTGGCTGCTCCCGGCTCTCGATGACCCTTGAAGCCCAGGGCCCCTCCCCCTCCCCAGAGACCCCAGTCACATACCGGGCACGACGCCATTGGTTGCAATCGCGCTCATGGAGATGGCCGTGAGCATTGTCTGCGAGGAAGGAGATTGTCAGAGGAGCAGCTGCTGGGGCCCGCGGTGGCCTGGGTGGAGGCCGAGGCTCTACCCCACCGACACCAGCCAAACCCACAAGTTCTCTTCTGCTCAGCTTCTTCCTGGCCCTGCTCCAACTCTGACTCGTGCCAAGTTCTTCTTCTCACAAAAACCTTATTCACCGCGCGAACGGAAGGGGCAGAAGCTACAGCCCCAGAGAGCTCTGGAAACCCCAGCTTGGCCCCCGACCAGCTGCATGACCTAAGGCTCCACTGCTCTAGTCCCGTCTCTTCATCTACATAACAGCACAGCGGCGTCAGCGCTGGCTACCTCGCAGGCAGAGCTGTCTCAAGGTTAAGCACGAGGACACCTAAATGTGTCAAGAGTGTGGTATTGGGGGAATATTTGATATTTTCAAGAGACTGGGAAAGATCCAGTCTGAGTGGGATTTGTGGTACATAGTCTCATCCTCTTGCGAACTCGGGCCTGTCAGAAAGTAACTGATATGGGATTATAGGTGAGTTGTAGTTTTTTTCTCTACACATCTTTTCCATCACCAGATCCTCATTACTTGTGTAATGATACACACACACACACACACACTCACACACACACACACACACACACACCCCCCAGGTGAAGCCTGGTTAGTAGCCATCAGGACCAAGCCTCTGAGAGGCAGAAGAGCCAGTCACACCTAATTTACTCTGAAGACCCTAAGCAGCAATCCCTATAGAACACTCCCGCCCCAGGCCTCCACCAAGGCCCAGCCGGAGGGGTCACTCACACAGGAGCAGCAGATGAAGACCATGCAGAAGGACTCCATGATGCCCGCAATGCCCACCACCCAAGTGAGCCGCAGGAAGAGGATGACGCCGAAGATGTTCTGCAGGCATGGGAGGTACACGCCCATGAAGGTGCCCATGCGCGGGGCCTGCCAGGGAAGCCAGCGTCAGTGCCCGCCTTCCCTGTCCATGGCCAAAGCCTCAGCCCACTCCTCCTCCGTGTTCCCTCCTCCGCTCCCCTTCCTCACCCCTTTGCTACTCTTCCTTCTGTTTTTTTTTTCTCAGTACCAGGGATCGAACTTGGGCCCTTGTGCGTCCAAGGTTGGCGCGGTATCCCTTGAGCTAAAGCTCCAGCCCTATCTTCCTTCTGGTTTTTATACCTTTCCCTTCCCAGTTCCCTGAACTCTGCCTCCACCACCCAGCTTTGGCCCACCCTCCCTCCTCCCCGCCCACCACCTCCACCCCTCACCACTCCAGCCCCCAATCCCACCCCTCTGCCTCTATCGCCCATCCCTCCTCTTGAATACTGTTCCCCCATCGCTCCCCCTCTCCCCCAGCCCCACCTGCACCGGCTTCTTTTTTCCACCCTCATTGTTCTCGGCCTCTTCGTGCTCCCTGCTTCCCTGGGGCAGGTTGGTGTAGTTGGCCAGGCCGCTGAGCAGGGAGGACACCATGGGGCTGGTGTCCATCTCCTCCTATGGAGGAAGGTGTCAGGGGCTTAGGAGGCGCGGGATGCGCTAGAGGGTCAGGGGCGGAGGGCGGGACAGGAAGGATAAGGCCAGGAAGTTAGGGCGGCGAGAGGAAGAGAGGTTCGCAGGCAGGCCGAGGAGAGACAGCAGGGAGCAGAGGGGTAAAGCCGGAGAGGAAGGGGGCGGGGCAGGA
This sequence comes from Thryonomys swinderianus, assembly GCA_004025085.1. Lineage (NCBI taxonomy): Eukaryota > Metazoa > Chordata > Mammalia > Rodentia > Thryonomyidae > Thryonomys > Thryonomys swinderianus. The sequence goes on from PVIC010001588.1 coordinate 71,847, forward strand.
GGCAAACAGGACGGAGAGGGCTGTACTCTTCCCAAGGAAGGAGGGCAGCTGACGGGGCGGCAGCCCCCGCGGCCCACCTCAAACAGGGCCATGTTCTTGCCGTCGTACTCCTTCCCCTTCTCTGTGTCCGTGCTGTTGATGAAGGGGCTGCTCTCCTTGGGGTTGCCATCACCTGGGAAGGGACAGGAGTCAGGGGTCTGGCACCAACCATTTGCCCTCCACACGGCCGTGCAGCCGCTTTAACTCTCTAAACCTGGGATTGCACATCGGGAAAGACGGGGCTTACACTACCTTCTTTGCGGGATTTCAGCAGACAGCGCGCTCCGAGGGCCTAATACACTGCCTGGCCTTTCCGCTCACCTAATGGACATGCCAGTGCGTCCCCGCTCTGGAGGGAGTCTTACCCCCCCCCCCGGCAGCCCAAGACTCTGCAGTCCACTGTGGAGCACAGCTGGGTCCACCCTGGAGTTCAGGGCGGACACACGTTCCTTCCCGAGGAGGAAGGCAGAGCACTGCAGCCTGAGGCTGCACCACCGCCCAGAGCAACGCGCCTTGTGCCTCGCACTCATCTCAGCCAACCAAATGTCCACCACCTGCCAGTGCTGGCCTGGGAAGAGGGCGAGCAAAGCACAGAAGAAGACACCACCCCTCCGCTTTGGGGTCAACCGAGGGCAGAGGAGACAGAGCAGCAACCAGGAACTTCCAGAGCAGATTGGGAGAGCCTAGGCGAGAAGACCACACAGCCCCCCCCCCCCAGGGGAACACAGCAGGGCGCCGGCCCGGCCCGGAGGTCACGAGGTCACGGAGGGCTTCCCAGAGGAAGTGAGGTGTTGGCCGAGAGCTGAAGGATGAGTAAGAGCTGGACTGGGAGGGAGGCAGGGGGTGTTCCAGGCAGAAAAATCAGCAGAACAGCGTGTTCGATGGCCCGGAGGTGAGCACGAACAGAGCAGGTTAGAGGAGCCCCGGCCTGACCCGGCTGGAGTCTCCGGAAGGGGAAAACTGGGAGACTGAAAATGAGTCGTGCTACGGAGATGAGCCCTGGAAGGCAGCGCGGACAGAGGCCTTAAGCAGTCAGCAGTCATCTTAAAACTCTGGAATGAAGAAATGGCACAAGGAGAATGGTGTTCAGCACAGTAACTCTGCCAGGAAATGCAAAAGCTAGAAACTTTCAATAACGTGGGTACAGGCTGATGATTACCCAGACCAGAGCAACGTGGCACAATTGCAGGCACATTTCTAGGCCAGACGTGTCGGGAGGAGGGCAAGAATCTCACATAACGCCTGGAGCTTCTGGCATGGGTGACCATGTGGGGGACGGTATTTGCTAATAAATTTGGAGAGCAGATTAGCAGGAGTCTGGGAGAAGGGCAGGTACTATACACTGCTGAGGGTGAGGCACTCTCGGGCACTCACATGGGTACATCTGGAAGCCACCTGGGTATGCAGATCAGGAGCGAGGCTGGCAGGAGAATGTGGGATGCCGTGTAAACGTGTGTGCTAAGTGTGTCAAGCCATGTGCCCCGTTGAGATCACTCACGGAGAAAGTCTCTTGGCATCAAGGGAAGGATCTTTTCAGAAAGAAATAAAAGACCTCCATAGAGAGCCGGCTATGGTGGCACACACCTGTAATCCCAGCACTTTGGAGGCTCAGGCGGGGGGGGGGGTCATAAGTTCAAGGCCAGCCTGGGCATCTCAGCAAGATAACATCACCAAAAAATGAGGCCTCCATGGGGCATTCCCTTGTCTACAGCCATCCGCCTTCCTCAGTCCCAAGGCTAAATCCCAGGAATCATCTCTATGGACTCTGGAGAGAATCCCCAGCACCACATCCCAGGTGAAGGGGCCTCTTCTGTCCCCTCATCTCCCAGCAGCCCTCTCTCCTACCGCCATCCACCCAAATCTCCCTTCTCCCTACTTCTGGGAAATGTCTTCAGCCACCAGGCCAGGAATCACCTCCAGAGGGTGACCTGTCCCTGTGTTAAACTCAAACCCACCCTAAAAACAGGGCCAGGGAAATTGATGCCTGAAATCCACCACTCTCCAGTCCCTTGCCCCAACTTCGGCCTCAAATGTAAGTTTCTGGGAACAACCCCATCCTTCCCCTGGGAGCCCAGCACATAATAGATACTCAGGAAAATCTTCTGGGGCAAATTCCCCCATTTCCCTTTCTGACCCCAAGCTTTCAAAACAACTGTCTGGGCCAGAGAACAGGAAAAATAAAAGTGAGGTGAGTATCCCATCCCTTCCCTTTTAAAACGTGGAAAATATGCTTCCTCTTCCTTTCACACTGCTGTAAGGACTGCAGAGCTTGGTCGGACACACGGGTTAAGGAAGACAGCAGGGGTAAGGAAGACCAGGGTTCCAGACCCAGCTGCGTCTTCCCCCTGAGCAAATCACTTCCTAAGAGTGTTTCTCCTTCGCAAAGGGAGAGGAATCGTGCTTAACTTATAGAGCGGTTGTGGGAATTAACCGGAATAATGCATGTTGTAAGCCCTGCACACAAGTGTTGCTATTGCTGCTCTGTTATAATTGTGATTATTAGCACACCTGCTGTCCGCCCGGCCCAGGCTGCTCCCCCACACTCCTCCCCAGGCTGCGAGATTTAGGTGATGCTCAGCCGCCTGGGAGGCTGGGCGCCTCTCCCAGAAGCGCCCGCCGGGACCGGGACCACCAGACAGGACGGCCCTTCTCTGCCTTTCCTGGCCCCTCCTCAGCCCTCTTCCTCTGCCCGTAAGCGGTGCGTACGGGACGCGAAGGGGGCTTCGCCGAGACCCTGATAACCAGGGAGCCCTGCGCCGGTCTCCATGGCGACCGCGCGGGCCTTGAGCGCAGCGCAGAGCCCCGCCGAGCCGGCCACGCGCCCGCAGTCGCTTATGTAACGCGGCGCGCAGAGCCGAGCCAGACTACAGGCCGGATACCGGCCAGGCGATGAGGGCAGGAGAGGGGGCGGCTCGGGAGGCTCGTCTTGGGTCCCGCCTCGCCTCCCGCCGCCTGGGCCAGACGCCCGGCTCCTGGCCTTGTCAGCCAGGGGCTGATACCGTCCCCTCCCTGGAACGCCGGGCACTCGTTGAGGGGGATGGGAAGGGAGCTTCTGAGTTGTCAGAGGAACAGGACAGCTAAGGGGAAACACGTCCTGATTCCTCAGGGCTAGGGGTCAGGGTGCTAGGGGAGCGCCGCGCGGCGGGGGCCGCCGAGAGAGCCGGGCCAGGCCCGGGCTGAGCCCTCCCGCCCCGCCCCCGCCCCCTGGGAGCTCTCAGCCTGAATCGGCTTTCAATTAAACTGCGGCGGCAGGAGCTCCCGCGGAGGAAACAGGCTATCGGCACAAACTAAGGAGCCTCCCCTGAGGCCTGTGCCTGGGCCTGGGCCTGGGGGAATCCCTAGGCCAGTTTAGGAGGGGAGAAGGGGTGACTGACGCCCCCCCCCAGGAAAGGAGGTCTGCACGTCAGCAATAACATCTTGGGGTCTTCCGAGGTCCAGAGGAACCTTCTATTTTATTTTTTAATTTTTTTGGTACCGGGGGTCAAACTCCAGAGCTTGTGTTTGTGAGGCAGGCACCAGAAGCACTAAGCTAAATCCCTGGCCCCAGAGGAGCCTTCTAGTCAGGCCACTTCCTGGAGGTCAGAATCTCTACAGCCCCCAAGAATCTGAAGTCAGAGAGCCTAGGGGCTTCCGGTCCGTTTCCTGAAGCCCAGAAAGCCCTTATCTTCTACCTCTTCCTCCTCCAGATGCCCCACAGAGGCCTTCTCCCTCTGGGGCCAGAGGACCTGAGCCGAGGTCTTGTTGACCATCTCTAGCCCCAGGTCCTGGACCCTATATATGGAAAGACGGTTACAGATGGGCCTGCTACAATCAACGTCTAGAAACTACTGCGGAGGGGCAAGAGTTGACGAGGTCTTGGATCAACTCCCCTTTCAAACATGCGGATGTCTCTTTACTAGACCTCCAGAGACCCCATGGAAAGCTTGAGGCCCAACGAAGTGTTGGTAGAGAGCATGGGTTCTGGGTGTTTTGCCTACATCCTCTCTGGAAGCACAGAGATTACTTCTCAGGCTGAGCCCCTGTCTTGGTGTAGAGGTATCTAAAGGGCAGGAGGGAATCCCAGATGGAAATGTCCCCTCCTTGGGCACTGCATTGCCTGGCACTGCCGCAGACTCGACTTTGCCAACCCCGCTCCTCCTGCAGCCAAAGCACGTGTCGGAGGGGCAGCTGCCCTAGGAGGTGACCCCAGTCACTAGAGAGGTGGATAAGCTGGCCAGCCGAGAGTTCTGATTTCTGTAGACCACTCAGTCCCATACACTAATGGGGACGAAGGTATCTCAGTTAAAAGAGTGGAGACCCTGGTGACCCAGCCTCCTAAGAGGCCAGCTGGCCCTGACTGGGATCCAGGACCAGGACCTCAGAGCCAAAGCTGCCAAAGTCTGAAAGAGTCAGTCCTTTCAGCCCCTTGGTCCTCTGGCCGCCCTCCGGAGAGGTCTGCGGGAGTCTCGGCCCAAGGGTCAACCATGCCCAGGGGAGTGTTTGAAGGCTCCGGGCGCAGACAGCAAGCGCGGGAGGCGCGCTAGTGCGCAAGGGACGCAGCGTCGCTGGAGGGTGGGGGGTGGGGGTGGCTGACATCGGTGATGGATGGCTGAGACCGCTGGGGGGCGGCTGGGGGCCTGGGAGCCGGAGGGGGTGGCTGCCCCCAAGACCTCCGAGCAGAGAAACCGCGGAGGAGGGTGAGGGAGAGCAGGAACAGCAAAAGGACCTGCTCTGAGCCCCTCAGCTCTTGATGAGTCTCTGCACCCACCGCAGCGCGTCCGCAGTGGCTGTGCTACTGCGCGCAGGGAATTCAGTCGTTGGGACCCCATTTGTGAGGCCTCACTAGGAAAGCTAGCAGAGCTAACTAGGAAGATCCCCCCGCCCCGCCCTGAAAACCACACTATTGCCCAGAGGACCAAAGGAGGCGGAAACAGGGAAGAAATGAGGATGATCTTGCTTCCTGTCCTGACTAGGAACCCACGGGAAAGCTGGGGGAGAGGGTGATCCCATAAAGTGGAGCTGAAAATCTGTGGAGGTGGTAGCTTCAGTCTGAGGTCGGACCTCGAGACGTCTTGGGGGAGGGGACCCGGATTGCAGCAAGAGGACACCGCAGTTCAGATGAGGGCTGTCACATACCCCAAACCCTGTAGCCACCTGTCCCCACTTTCCAGCTGGAAGTCTCCAAGCAAGGGACTGCAGCAGACTGCGCCTCCCGGTGCCGCTGGTCCCGATCTGCGCCAGGACGCCCGGGGCCCCTCTCGGGAGGAGCCCTCCTCCTGCCCGTCGGGCTGCATGTCAGCCCGTACCGCCTCTTGCATCCCCTTCCCGCCGCTCCCTCGGCATGGCTAACTCAAGTCCGCTGACTCCAGGCCGCGGCTCGGCCTCAGTGCCGCCCGCGGGCGCGGCGCGTTCCAGCACCTCGGACAGCGCCTGGCGCATTCCAACAGAGCCGGGCTTCAGGCCGCCGCCGCCGCCGCCCCGGCCGGTCCTAGGCTCCTCGCTGAGGAGGCGGCCCCCAGAGCCGACTCCGCTCCCCGCCGCCCCCTCCCCGCCGCCCCCGGACCACTGCTCACCAGGGTTGGCGCCCCCGTCGCCGTCCTCGCAGTCCGTCAGGTTGTTGAGCATGGTGGCGGCGCGGCGCCGGGCCGGGGATGGCTGCGCAGCTTCGCCAGCGCCCCTCTGCCCGCCTTCGCCGCTCTCTCGGTCGCTCGAGCTCTCCCGATCGCTCTCCGCTCCACAGAGGAAGAAGCTGCAGTGCCCGCCCGCCCGGCGCACACACACTCGCACACGGACACACGCTCACACCCGCGCGCGCCCCCTCTCAGCAGCGGCGCTGCTCACCTCATCCCGTATGCAGGAGGCGTGAGCCACTGGCGGGGATTTTGGGGGGAGAGCAGGAGCGAGGGCGGGGAGGGGCGAGGGGCGGGCAGAGCGCGCTGGGGGCCCCTCACAGGAGAACTGGGGGCCTGCGCGGGGGGATGGAGGGGGCGCTGCGGGGGCGGGCCTCGCCTCCCCTGAGCAGACGCAGCTCCCCACCACCCCTCTCCGGCGGGCGCAGGCGGGGCCCGGCACGTGGGCAGGTGCCATCCCGCGCCCTAAAAATAACGGCAGGGAACTAGGTCGCGGCCGTGGGGAGGCGGCCCCGCAGCGGCTGCCTGACTGGGGGTCTGGGTGACCCCCAGAGGTAAGACGAGGGGGACTAGGGCGGCGGGGGGGGGCGCCGCGGAATGCGGGGCCCTGGGAGCCTGCCTGCAAAGCCAGAGGCCGGCCCTGAAGGAGGGGAACCAGACCTTGCCCACATCCGTTCGTGCGTGCGGGAGGCTGGAGCTGGAGACGTGTGGAGCCCAGGCCCGAGCGAAGCCCGGGACCGCTCCCCGAGAGCCTGGGGTCACGGCCTGACTGTCGCCCATTCTACCCTAAAATGGGTGCTGTGGAAGCTCACGAGTCCCGGCACACTCTCTCATTATGCTTAGACTGTCAGGAGTCTCCGCGCCCCAGCGCCAGGACACGTCCCCAGAGTCCACCGAGCGGGACCTGCCGACCCAGAATGGCCCGTAGACAAGGGGCCGTGACAGGAGAGGAGGCAGCAGTGAGGCCCCAGGGGCGCTGACTTCCCACTGGGCACGGTGCAGCCTCCAGGGAGGGCGAGTGCGGCCGGTCACGACAGCGTGGGGGAGGGGAAATGAGGCCGCCTCGCGGCCCGCGGGGCGGCTGGGAACCAGATTTTCTCCTGGGGCGGGAGCGTCTAATCCCCTAATCCAGGATTGCTTTCTGAGGCTTCCAGAGCTGACGTGCTCTCTGTGCCTCTCCCCTCCCCGCTGACACTGGCCCCCAGAAGCTTGACTCTACTGGGACACCTCAGCGCCCCCAGAATACAGGCGAGCAGCAGGGCGGGGACATTTCAGAAAGTGGCCTCCGAGCACTGCAGTCTGGACCTCTGGAAAACTGAGAGTAGGAGAAAGCTAGAAGGAAAGATCCTCAGAGCCATCGCAGCTCTCGGCGCTCATCTTCTAAATTTCAGGAGAGTGAGAGGACTGGACAGGCGTCTGTTATCTGATTTGAGCTTTCATTCTATTGATGGAAAACTACAGACCAGAGAAAAGTAACTGCGTATGGACACAATGCCAGTGAGCTGCAGAATCCAGTTGTCTTTACTCCAGTGTAGGATTCTTCTCACCAGAACCTCACTCTTTAAAAAAAAAAAAAAAAAAAAAAAAAAAACAGAATCTCGCTGTGCAGTTCAGGCTGGCCTTGAACTCACTCTGTGGCCTAGGCTAGCCTCGAGCTCACAGTGATCCTCCTGCCTCAGCCTCCCAAGTGCTGGGATTGTAGGCATGCACAATCACACCTGACCTCAGAACTTCTTTTTAGACTAGTTGTGACTCCGGTAGAAGAAACAATCATATTCTTGGCTTGAAAGGAAGAGAAAAGGTCTGAGATAGGATTTCTTTTTTTTTTTTGCTTTTTGGAGACAGGGTCTTGCTTTGTAGTTCAGGCTGGCCCTGAGCTCACTATGGTGCCCAAGCAAGCCGCCGCGAACTCAGCAATCCTCCCGTCTCTGCCTCCCGAGTGCTGGGATTACAGGCATGAGCCACCACGCCCAGCATTATATGTGGTAACTGGGGATCGAACTCAGGTCCTTACGCTTGCGAGGCAGGCGCTGGAACCACTGAGCTAACCCTCCGGCCCAGGATTTCTTCTTTTTATGCTCATGCATACAAGCATGAGGAGTGGAGAGACCACTCTTTGGATCGGAAGGGGAACCCAGAAGACCTTCAAGGGCGCCAAAACACGAGTTTCAGAACCATGGACAGTAACCGGATTCCCTTGGGCACATTTGTGACCAATGGATAGAGTCGACCGCGGAGTCTTTGGCAGCTGGCTCAAAGGTATTTTGAGGAATCCACAAAACGATCAGTCCAGTGGTTGTATAGACTCCCAATTGACCCTTTAGAATAGAGATTTAGCTACTCAGACAACGTGTGAGCACTGGCATTTTTGACTCTCAAAGAGAAAACCAACGGGGGAAGGAGAAGGATTATTCTGATGGTGACAAGGATTAGAATGGCAGCTGGGAAGAAGGCCACCCCTGAAGAATTTCTCAGCACTTCACTACACATGTACCCCACCACCACACCTCTAGGATTATACAGTTTTCTACTACTCTGTAGAGACGTGTAGCATAGTAAAATATGCAGAGTGTGTTTGGGAGTACTTCTACCGACCCAAAGTGTATCAGCAATCCCAAGTCTATACCTTCTTGCGGTATTTCCATTCATTTGTGACCCAAAGCTAGGGCAACTATACCCACTCAGGAAATGAGCCCAAACATGGGAACTCCCATCTCTAGGGATACAGGAGAAGCAAAAGTGATTTCTCTTCCTCTGGCTACAATGTTTGTCCATCTCTACATGACTTCTAACCCTCTGCATCACCTTTGAGACAGAGATAGTGGTTCTGCCTACTGTGCCAGAAGTCTGTGGGCTTCTGGGCAAAAAAAAGTTCCTGTTGGGCCGGAGATTTAGCTCAGTGGTTCCAGTGCCTTCATACCAAGCGCAAGGTCCCTGTTTCGATCCCCACTAACCACATACAATACCGGGCATGGTGACTCACGCCCACATCAATCAGTACCACATACCACTGTGCCAGGTGTGGTGGCTCACGCCTGTAATCCCAGCACTCCAGAGGCAGAGGCAGGAGGATTGCTGAGCTCAAGGTTTGCCTGGGCTATATATAGTGAGTTTAGGGCCAGCCTGAACTACAAAGCAAGACCCTGTCTCAAAAAAAAAAAAAAAAGTTCCTCTTTCTGGGCGTCAGTGTCTCCACTCAAAATTTAAACATCAGGTTGCATAAAGCTGTTTCTTGCTGCTCCCTCTTGGCCTCATATTAAAGCCCCAGGACACTCCGTGAGGGTCCCAAACTAAGTTAAAAAGCGATTCCAAAAGGAGACCTCAGCCCCCATCTCACCTCAGGGGGACTGGGCTCTTCTCGGCCCTCGGCCCAAGCCCACCATGAGGGGTGGAGAAAGCTCACTGCAAGCGGTTCAACGCAGCTGTCGGTCTGAAACGGGTGACCTTCAGCCCGGAGCCAGGGACCCAGCTCCCTGACCAGCTCCCTTCCCTACCCAGCACCCTGGGAAGATACGGTGCCTGAGGACCATGAAAGTGACACAAGATGCAGAACTGGGCAGGGCCCTATTTTTGAACTCTGAGTTTCTAAAACTCATACCCCCCTCCCACCTTATGTTCCTAAGAGAGAAAAAAGCTCAGAGAAGCTGCCTCCAGGGTATCAGGATTTGAGAACTGGAGGAGACTTTATGAATTTTTTTCCCACTCATCACTTATGGTGAAATTAGAATCTAGAAATGGAAGTGGAATAGAAAGAATGTTCTTCGTAGGGTAAACCTGTGATGACACTGGGGGCTCGAGCCCAGCTCCCTGACTTCAGTCCCAGGCCTCCACCCCCTGAACCAGGACAGAGCGCCTTTGGGAGGACCCGGACCTGCCTGACTGGTGCTTCTCTCCCTCACCCTCTTCCAGCCTTATCTCTGAGGCGCTATCCCTACCACCTGCCCATCCCCCCTCGGCTACGGCCTCACAGAACCCAGGCTGGACCGTCTCCCTGACTCTTCTCCCTACCCACAACCCCACTCTCCAGGCCCAAAGCCCCTGCAATGCATCGACAAGTCCAGCACACAACACACCCCACACTCAGGGCTCACCACAGAGCACGTCAACCACCACTGTCTCCGTGGCAACCAGGGGCTTAATTAACAAGCTTCAGCCCTGTCACTATGGCAACAGCACCCCAACAGCCCCCCATTCCCCTGCAGTCTCAGTCCATCTTCCTTCTTTCCTAATCCAGATCCCTTCTCATTGCGTTCGCCCCACACCCACCCCACCTGGAGAGCTGAGGCCGGCAGATTGTTCAGGTTCATTCAGAAGAGAGGAAAGGAGAGGAGGGGGATGAGAGAGAGAGAGAGAGACATACAGAGAGAGAGAGAGAGGGAGCCCTGTCACCATGGCAACAGTAGCCCCGTTCATAACCAGTTTGTTGCCATGGAGATGCCTAGGGCTCACCTTGGGCTGAGGTACTGGGCAGTGAGGGTCTGAGTCCTGGCTTGAGGATGAAACTACTAAGGAACTCCTTGGACAGAGATCTCTAGAGTGTGTGTGTATATATATATATATATATATATATATATATATATATGAATACATATATATGTATGTATGTGTGTGTGTATATATATATATATATCAGTAGCAGCATCATTCTTCCCAATTTACAGATGGAGAGACTGAAATATGAGGCTTGGGTCTGGGTGAGGCACATAGTTTTGTCCTTCTGTATCTCTCTCTCTCGCTCTCTCTCTCTCTCTCTCTCTCTCTCTCTCTGAGACAGGGTCTTGCTTTGAAGTTCAGGGTAGCCCTGAGCTCAGAACATAGCCCAGGCAAGCCTCGAACTCAGCAATCCTCCTGCCTCTGCCTTTCAAGTGCTGGGAGTACAGGTGTGAGCCACCACACCCAGCACTGGTGTGTGGTACTGATTGCTAGTGGCCCTGAATCACCATGCTTGGCATTGTGGTATGAGGTTACTGGGGATGGAACTCAGGCCCTCGTGCATCCAAGGTTGGCGCGATACCACTTGAGCTAAATCCCCAGCCCTCGGGACCTTGTTCTTACAAGGCAGGCACCAGAACCACTGAGCTAAATCCCCAGCCGTGCCCTTCTACATTTTAAAAATTTAACATTTTATGGCTCAAAGGACCCTTACATAACTTCCTGTCAACTCAGCAGTGCTAAATACGAGTAAACTGAGCCTGAAGAAGAAGCAGGGAGCCCACTGCCCGGGCAGCTCCACTGTGGCACCTGAGCTAGAGCATGAATGGACCACACTGTACTCTGGATCACCCCTATTGTAAGTTAGCTCCCTGCCCGCTCTGGGGATAAATCCCAACTCCTTACGGGGCCCAAGGCTCTGTCTTGGGGCACAGTGGGGATAAGTAAAATGATGGGGACCGACTCCGAGCTCTAACAACTGCGGCTAAATCCAGTTCTATCCAATCAGGTCACCACCAATCTTCCCACCACATAGGTGTGGGGTGTAGGCTAAGGTTCCTGGTAGAGTTGAGGCTCAACCCCCAACTCGCTTCTTTCATCCCCTGGAGGTTGTGTCTCTGAGGGTACCTGATCTCCTGGCAGCAGGAGACACCCCAAGGACGAACAGCGTCCCCTTGTCCCAGAGCAAAAGACCGCGCACACACGTGTGTGCCCTGAGAATCTCCCAGCCCTCCCACCTTACATAGGTCCCCTCCTTCCCTCTGGATCCCAGAGAAAGAGGTCGGGAGAGGATCTCTTTGGGGCCAGATGACTGACACGGAACAGCTGTGGAAAGGACGCGACCAGATACTGAGTCACCCTGGGGAGCTTTTGTCTAATTCCCCATGCGATGACCTTCAAGGAGGAGACGCTGGAGGCTGTCTCAGGAATTAAGAGGTAAAAAGTCACCCAACTCCTTCTTAAAATGAAATTCAAATGCATTCATGCCCACGGGTGCCACTGCACGGATAAACACAAAAATATGCATACCAGCATGTCCATCAACACAAAGGCAGCACAGCGACGCGCATAAGTTCTGACGCACCAAGCGCCCCACAGGTCACCAGAGCTGGTGCGGGATGCACTCTCCTCAGGACTCACGCAGCAGCCTCTGCCCAGCACACGGCACTCTAGACTCACACCCATTCTGCACGCACACCTGCACACCCACACCCGGGGGATGGGTATTACTCTGACTGTGCACAAGCTTGGCAATCTGAATGGGAAGATGGAGCCGTTACCCAGGCCAGGGTTTCAGGAGCGGGAGGAGCGAAGGCAGGGAGGAGACGCAGGAATGTGAGGTCACATGCTCCCTCACCTGATGGCCCCGAAGAACTCACTCAGCGCCACAACTTGATTGGAATCAGCCACCAAGATGAAACATGGCCCTCTATGTGAGAGGCTGTGATGGAGAAGACAGACATGTAAATAACTGCAGGTACACATGTGGCTCAGAGGGTGAGCCAAGAAGAATGGAAACCTTTGCCTGGATCGAGGGAAAAGGAAAAGGTTTCTCAGAAGAGGTGTTATGAGCTACACCTTCAGAACCAACAGCCATTTTCCTGGTTTAGGGAGGTGGAGGGGTTGACGAGCAGCAAAGGAAAGAATTTGAGCAATAGACTAAAGGGTTTGGCCTTTATTCACAATGATAGACATGCTGTGCATGAGATGCTCAGAGCAGGAAGGGGAGCAGGGAGACCAGGGATGTGGTTGTGGCCACGTGAGACACATCTTGGGCTTGGGACCAGAATGATGGTGATGGACAGGGACGGATGTAACCGGTCTCCAGACCAGTTTGGGAGATCAGTATCCAACAGGGGACCAACTGTATATGGAAACAGAGAGGGAGAGGGAGAGGGAGAGGGAGAGGGAGAGGGAGAGGGAGAGAGAGAGAGAGCGTTGAGAATGGACGACTTTGAATCTGGAAGTCTGCTAAGGCCCCTGGTGAAAATGAGAAAAGAGGCAGACAAGTTGCAGGGAAGAGAGTGAAAGAATCTTGAAAAATCCGAATGGCTGTGTCTGTGAAGCTGTAGGTGCACAGGGCTGGGTTCTGGAAGAAGTCCAGCCCTCGATGTGACTTGTTCATCTACATCATAAGGATATTCGCCAAAGAAACCCCCAAGAACCACTCTAGGATTTTGGCACTTGGTTTTGCTCTGGTAAGGGCGAGCTCACCTGCGGCTCAGCAGCGACCCCTGGTGGTCTGAGGAGGCTACTTTTCCTCCCTGCGCTGTGGTCACTCCAAACTGTCCCCCCACCCCGCTCCTTCATACCTAAGGGGTGCAAAGCTAAGTAAGAGAGGACCATTGACAAGTGTCCCCTGAGGGGGGACCTCGGACACAGTCAGGATGCCAGTTCTTTATCGAGGCCAGAAGGATCTTCCCATTCCTCTCTCCCTATACCTTGCAGGTAACTTCCATCACAAGAGCACAGCTCTGGGCTGGCCAGGAAGACTCTAATCCCCACAGCTGGTTCCTCTCAGCTCTCCCGGAGCTAGAACGGAGGGGGAGCTAAGTGAGTCCCCGAGAATGGGACTGCAGTCCTCTTGGGATCCTCCCTGGCGGGGTGAACCTCCCTGGTGGATCTATCGCCCAAGATCAAACTAACTTTCCGGTTCCAGTCTCCTTCTAGGGATCGCCAGGCGACCGCGACGCCTGAGGGAGGCTGAGGACTGGAGGATCGGCCAGACATCAATGACCCTGACCTGGAACCTGGCTCAGCGACTCAGATCATGTTTTCTCTCGCCCTCGAGCCCATCTCGGACCCTCACCCATTCCTATCCTCCAAGCCCAACCCCTTCCACTGATCCTTCTCTTTCCTAGTCCCCAAATCGACCCTGCCCTGGTCCCCCCCCCCCCTTAACCACACAACCTACACCTACCCTGGGTCCGCACGCTGGGGTACTCCTGATTGGGATCCCCGCCCGTCTGTTGCTCTGGGTCTATTCCCGGTCTTTCTCCAACCCCTCCATCACTAAGTCACCCCTCCTTGACCCCTGGCCCCACCTCGAGTCAGGCCCCTCCCCTTCACACTTCCCCCGCGGAGCCCCACCGCCCGCCCTCCCTGGGGACCCTGCCCCAGAGCCCAGGCCCCGCCCCCTCCAGCCGCAGCCTGGGCCCGCCCCGCCCTCTCCGCAGCCCCGCCCCCTGCGGCCTCTACCTTTGACGTCCTCCCCCGGGAGGTAACGGGGGTCGGCGACCGAATGCCGGCGGGACTCGGGGTCAGGGGTTCCTGCGGGCGCCGCTGGAGGCAGCGAGGTGACGGTGAACCTGCGGCTCATGGCGCGCAGAGGGACCAGCCTGCGGTGCGGCCCAGATCTCACAAGTGGCCGCTGCCGGGCTCCGGGCTGGAGGAACCGCGGATCTCCCACCCCACCCCCGCCCGCCGCGCCGCACAGCGCAGGGTCCTAGTGCCCGCTGCGCGCGGCCACCCCAGACGTGGCCACTTCGCTCCCAGACCCCGGCCGCCCGAGAAGCCCACCCAGCTAAGAGTCACCCTTCACTGGGGCCTAGGGTATGGCTTCTGCCGTCGGGCCCACCTCTGCTGGGTCCCCTGAACCCCAAACACCTGGTGGCGCTCATGTGTTTCTAGAGTATCAGGGACCAAACACGTAGACAAGATTGTGTGAGACTGTGGTATATGTTAAGAAGAAAAAATAGGCCGTGGGGTAATGATTTGGAGGAAGAACTATTTTAAGGGGTGATGTGAAAAAGCCTCCCAGAAGATGTGAGACCTCACTGATGGAAAGAATCAGTTATGCAGTTTCTTAACTGGAGAGGAAAATACTGTTAGAAGAAAGTGCAAATGCAAAGTGGAGTCAGGGAGCAGGAGCGCAAACTAGCCAAGAAGCAGCAAGATGGCCGCTGTGTCTCCAGCAGATGAGTACCAAAGCGTGACCGAAGGTAAAGGAGGAGCAAGGCAGACCCATCCAATGTTCTTTTGAACTCTGGGGATTCTCCCAGATTTTTTTTAATCTATAAAGGAAACCACTGGAATTATATGAACAAGGGAATGATCTGGTCTGCTTTATATTTTAACAGCATCAATCACTGTGACTGTTGGGTGAACACTCAACTAGAGAAGAGCAGGAGTGGGACCTGGGAGTCCAATTAGGAGCCCTCTGCGGGCCCCAGGCGGGAGGTGACAGTACCACCTAGAGTGGTGGCAGTCATTGGTGACGCTACCCAAGTTACAGAGCCGGAGCCAAACCCAGACCTCTGGGCTGGATCTGCGCGTGATGGAAGGAGCAGCGAGAGGCCTGTGGGAGGGCAGACAGGCAGAACGACTCTCAGTCGCATCTGCTGCCGCTGCACACACACGTGCACAGGTGTGGTACAAGCATCCAGAGGGATACAGAGGTTAAGAGAGATCTCAGAGCAGTGAAGAATATTAGTATTCCAGTGGGAGTGGATTTCTGTGGACAAGAGACAGATGAGTTAGGGGATAGGGGCTCCCCAAGGAAGCATGGGGGGAGGGTCCCTGAACTCTACTTCAAACTCCAAAACAGATGATCTAAAGGTTCCAAAAGATGATCAAATCCAACCAAGCCCGTCGACTCTGCTCACCCAACCCAACTCACTGTCCTGAGATGTCAGAGCCACACTCCTGAGCTTGGAGTGCTGGCCCGCCCTCATCCAGCCCAGGCCTCCTCTCCTGCCTCGGCCATTCCAGAACCCTCCCTGCCCCCCACCCACCCATTCACACCACATCTTTGAGTAGTTCTGAGCCATTTGCACTTCCCCCAAATAACCCTGCTTTCTCTCTTCTTCCAGCGTCTGCATCAAAAGTCCACTTCCAGATCCTGCAGACACAGCTCACGGACTGTGTGATGTCAGGCGAGTTGTCATCCTCAGTGCCCGAGATTCTCCCCTGAAAAGAGGGAGTTGCCAATAGTCACGGGAATGGCGGAGGTAAGAGTAGTGCTCTCCACAGAATTGTTTTAATTCACATAAGGACATGGAATGGGGCCTGGCACACGGTGCTGTGCAAGGTAGTTCCTGTCATCACGTCTTTGTCCACGCTATCTAGCCACTGTCTTACTCTGGGGAATGAGTTGTCCCCACTTTCTCACCATGTGAAAAGTGCTGTATATGACATTGTATACAACATTGCACGTGTGCATGTGAGTGGTTAGTGGTTCTCGGTAGCTTGCCCTTTAAGGAGAGTTTCTACTTGCATGGGAAGATACTTCCTCATCCTTCCCGGGTCAGTTCCACTTGAGAGGTCTTTTGCGTGGGAAATGTTCTCTGACTTCAACCACAGTGCGCATGTGTACTGTCATATACACAAGCACACACATATGCGTGTGCACATATATACACTATTCTCAACAATAAAGGATTATCTGTTTTCAACTCAAGTATGACCCCAAACCCAAGGGCTGGTCTCTCTGAGAGCAGACATGGAAGCTGGCTTTAAGCAGGACACAATTATGTGCTATGAAGTCTGGGAACAGTGAGAGGGCCTGGAGAGCAGGACTCTCACCCAGTTCATTCCTATCCCCAGTGCCCAGTACAGAGCCTGGCTCCATGTAAAGTAAATGGTTCAGAGATGAATTAGCAGCTTGGTTATTTCATCATCTGTAAAATAGAAATAATCACGTAATACCTTTTTTTTTTTTTTTGCTTTTTGAGACAGGGTCTCGCTTTGTAGTTCAGGCTGGCCCTGAGCTCACTATGGTGCCCAGGCAAGCCACCACAAACTCAGCAATTCTCCTGTCTCTGCCTCCCGAGTGCTGGGATTACAGATGTGAGCCACCACGTCCGGCATTGTGGTATGCGGCGTTGATGGTTGGTGGGCGTGTCTCCACGCCCAGCATTCTGTGGTTATAGGGGATCGAACTCAGGACCTTGCGCTTGCAAGGCAGGCGCCGGAACCACTGAGCTAACCCTCCGGCCCACGTAATACCTTTCTAATAGGAAGAACTGAATATGCTAATATTGACAAGAGCCCAAAACATTGCCTGACATGTAAAAGTGCTCTGCCAGTTACATACATAAATAAGAATATGCATATGTATGGTCCCCCCCAAAAAAAGAATATGCATATGTAAATAAAAGCTTCTTCTAAAAGTTAGAGAATCCAAGTTTATTAGAAACATTCTGACAAAAACAGAAGGTATGAAGAGTGGGCCCAGCCCGTCTCCCCTCCTTCCCACCCTCTCCCACCGCCAGTTTGTAATCCAGCAAACTGTCTCCTTCTCCCTTGGGATGGTCCTCAGGGACCTGTGCCAACTGCTGCTCAAAGTGGGACGGGAGCTCTAGTTGTCAGGGCACCGCAGGATGTCGTAGGTCACGTAGCCGACTTCGTCCACCTGGTTCACTTCATTCCAGAAACTCACTCGCCAGTAGAAGCGGTCCTGGCAGAAGTAGGCTTTCTCTGCAGGGGGCAGACAGGCATGAGAGGGGTGACTCCTACCTTCCCACATTCATCCACAGAGACGGAAGCACGATTTCTACAATCATTCCTCCTGGCTTTTCTGGGTCTTTCCAAAATTTTTCACATGACACCCCCCACACACACTCCCCCACCCACCTGTGAGATGCTGGAGGACACAGAACCTGGCCCATAGTAGGTGCTGTGTATATATTTTATGAATGAATCAGCAAATAAAT